>JAMJFZ010003370.1:0-81665 GCA_026225945.1 Cricetomys ansorgei | reverse complement strand
TTTTTAACTATAATCATTTAACAATATGAAATTCATATGCAAAATTCTTTAAAAAATCATTTGGGGAAGTTTGGCTTCCAGTAACTAGCCATTCTAATGGTAATATGTGAGTGCCATTTCCTACAGAATTCCTCTGAGAAATTCCATAGAATGCATCTTTCTGTTCTTTTATTGCAAATATACTAATGATGTCTGATTTTTAACAGAGAGCTATTCCTTTTCAAAATCTATTGGTAAACCTTACTAGCACAATATGCAGTGAATTTTCCTGAAGTGTTCATTTTGTAATATTTATTACTTATTTCTGGTTATGCAAACCATATATATTTTGGATGTTTAAGAAGGTACCAATCAGGCAGGCGGTGGTGGTACACACCTTTAATCCCAGCACTTGGGAGGCAAAGGCATGAGGAATTCACTCTGTAGACCAGGCTGGCCTCAACTAACTCACAGAGATCAACCTGCCTTTGCCTCCCTAGTGCTGGGATTAAAGGCGTGTGCCACCACCACCCAGCTTACTGTCTTATTTTTAAGAATAGAGTAAAATAGTAAAGAGAATTATTAATGACCTGCCCCAATGCTTAGCAAAAGGATAATAATTTACTTAAAATTACTATTTACCATTTTATAATATTTAATTTTCTATAAAAGCAAATGCTTTATTAGTATGTTTGCTTACCCACAAAATAATGCAAAAAAAGGCAAAAAGGCAAAAAAGTGTATTTTTCTTTTGAATCATTCTGTGATAGTTCTATAGGGTATAAAATAGGAATAATTTATTTACTTTAAAATACTAATAACACTTTTAAATGATTAAATTACTATGACAAGCAAACAATTTCCAAAACTTGAGTGGGAACATTCTTATGCTTCCCTTTTAGAAATTCCATCTGAAATATTAATTTCTTAGGCATCATGCTTTATCTTTTTTTTGGTTCAATGTAAATAAGACAGAGGAAGAATCAGCTTAAGCCTCTAATTAGTTTTAAAATGTAGTTAATTAAAATATTTTTTGCTTTTACATAAGATATTTATGGTACGTGATACAATTCCAGTCTCTTACAACCTCATCAGCTAAATATATAATATACTCCCCATCTGGCAAATCAATTTAACAGGCATGATTGTGCCCCACCATAACTCATCAAGACACTGAGGAAAACCACTGAAATGAGATTTCTTTTGCTTTCAAAGAGAATTATGTAGAACTGCAGCACGCGTTACCATTCTAAAGTGAGAGTGGACAGGGAGGCATCACTCTTGCTCACAGGAGTTCCCTATGAGCAACTCAAGCAAGGTGGACACCTGAGCCACGCCCTAAGCACTCTGCAATACTAATGCGGATTTACTACTTTAGCTAGAACTTACAATTTGGCAGCTAGTATGCTTACTTAGAGATACAGTGTGAGCAAGTATTTTCACCAAGTTTTTGTACTGCAGGGGCTCAGAGGGCAACACTTTCTCTATCGGTAGTTCTATCTCGGTGGTTTAAATGCTGAGCTTCTCTCGGGGGCAGAAAAAAGGGGTGCCACTGAGATTCCTGTTTTCTTGGCTTTAATTAGAGTTACCATTTTTTTCACTAGTACGAAACATCAGACAGGAGGAGTGACACAATCCTCTTATCAAATGTTTATTGGGCATTGTCCTGTGCAAAGTTTATCCTGAGATTATGGAAGGAAAAATAAAGACAGAGGTAGGTGATCAGTTCTTAAAGAAAAAACATCAGGTGGAAGAAAATCTATTAATCTGGACCAAAAGAGACAGAGGTGATGAGCCAAAGGTGAGTTCAGTGATCAAGTGTGTATGATTTCAGGAGTCGCAGTTAAAGAAAATAAAAATCTGGAGGAGAAAGTGTTGGCCAAGATGGAACAGCAAACTTTAAAACTGTTAAGGCTAAACATCTGTAGAACATATCAGAAAGATCTACCTGCTCTCACAGAAGGAGTGAGGCTTAAAAATGTGGATAAGAGCTTAGTGATGGGTACTTGCTAACAAGCATAAGACTCTGAGTTCAACTGCAACACAAAAAACTGTAAAAAAAGAAAAAAAAAAGTCAGTGGTATCTAGGGTTGTGGATGCAGATCTCAGATTATGATTTAAAGAGAAAGACGTTGAGACCATTCTATTAATCTTCATTTTTGGGTGTGAAAGCTAAGCTAACAACTATCAGAAACATAAATTAGTAGGAAAAGAACAGTCCTAGAAGCAGATGATGAGGAAGGCTCAGAACACCCTAGAACATGTGGTAGAGGGCTCGTGAGAGTCAGAGATTGGGGCCCACTGCTGTCGATCAGTATCTTCCAAACACTCATGAACCCACAGCAGTGTTGCTACCTGCTTAAGACCTGCACAAGATCAAGTCAGTCAACATTTTCAATATTGCAGCAGGAACAAGGGAGGGTCATATGAGATCCCACTTCAGCCATGGAGGAACTGGCAGCTGATGCTGTGAGAAGAGGGAGAGTTATTTGTTCCTTTTGTTTTCTGTTTTGTTGTTGTTGTTGTTGTTGCTTTTCCAGCGTGGCTTCTGGCAAGCTGCCTACACTCCAGTGGATGGTCCCACACTCATGTGCAAAGGGAACCCTAACTGGATTCAGTTGGTTTAAGGAGTGAAAAATGACATGAAATTGGGAAGGGATATGTTGGAGGGACGGGAGGAGTGGCAAGAGCATGGAGTGGATATATCAAAATACATTGTATACATTTATGAGGTTTTCACATAAATAAAGACTATCAGAAAAATTAAAGAAGTGGCAGAAAACAAGGCTTAATTATAGGTACCATGTGTTACGTGGGCTTCTGCAGTGAGACATGCATTAGTGAAAACAGAGAGAGCAGACAGAAGTACAGCCTGTAAGGCTGACAGAGATGGCCAATGAAGTCAGAGCCTAAACAATAAAGAAAAGGAAGCCCAAGAATGCCTTAAACAAACAATCAAACACTCAAAACCCAAACCTAATGATTTGGAGATCTTGGAAGTGCTGGGAGTCCTTTAGAATATTGATCTGGGTGTAAATTTGTTAACATCATCAACTAGAAAAGGAACTTCTTTGGAATAGTGCTGAATAAACATTACTTTGAATACATTCATGCAAGCAATGATAGAACAAGCTCCAAGTTTGATACCAAAAGCAAGAAGACAAAAGTTATAGCCTTTCTGAGAGGGTTTGAAAATATTATTAAAGGAGTATGTCAACTAGGAGGCTCGAAAGATGCTTATATTTATTGAGAGAATAGTTGAGCAAATCTCTTGGAATCAGACTCCTGGCAATTGGGAACTAAAGACTACCTCTTAATCCCCTCTATGTTCTCAACATAACCACAGCTTCTGGTGGAGCCAAATTGCAGAATAAAAAGTTTACTTTCATCTCCCCGGTCTTCTGTCTTATTCAGAAAATAACTGAATAGGCTAACTGTGAAAACAACTCAATTTGAGCAGCTTGAATTAGAAGATTTTCTAGTAATGAAACTCTAGAAAGGATAACAAAACTGAAGGACAGATCAAATAGTACTTTCAAGCTCTCCAATTTCCATTTTGTGAAGAAAGAGAAATCAACTCATGGTCACTAGGAAGATGGTTAGCCTCTTAGCCTCTAACCTATATTCCATTCTCACCTCCATTTGCCCTCTAACTATATGTAAAATATATGAATATTTTAGACTATGCACTCCAACACAATTTCAACCAATAAGACAGAATAATATGTTTTAACCAGATTGAAGTCTCAACCTGTAGCAGAAAAATTTCAAACTCACAAGTTCACTGCATACAAACTTCCTAAACTTTGTCTTGTCTTTTAAATTCTCCAAGAGGGAGGGGAGGAGACAGAGAGAGAGAGACAGAGACAGACAGACAGACACATGGATAGATTCATAGATAGATAGATAGGTAGGTATATAGGTAGATAGGTAGGTAGATAGGTAGATAGGTAGGTAGATAGATAGGTAGGTAGGTAGATAGATAGGTAGATAGGTAGGTAGATAGGTAGGTAGATAGGTAGGTAGATAGGTAGATAGATATAGAGAGATGCGAACAATCATAGTGTTTCCAAAGGTGGCACATTCCCTTTCTCTTACTACACTGGGTATTTTCCTGTGACCCCATATGATTCATCTCTTGAATGCTCTGAGTAGGACCTCAAAATTCTATGATTGACTGTACAAGCTTTAAAGCAAATGTTGGGTTTATAGTGCTACCAACGCTATCCTTGTATGTGCAACACTTTACTCCTCTTTCAGCATATGCAGCTCAGACATTGGATTTTCTTTCTTAACTTGGATTCCCTGCAAGTTGGCCTAGTTGTACGTACCAGCCCTAAGCTCTATCTTTCTCTCCTCCCTTTTGTAAAGAAGCTTACAAAATCATTGTATGTGTTTATAATAGCTAGGAATATCATTTCTTCAAGAAAGTAAATATCCCAGTAACAAATACCAAGAGAAGTTATTTTCAATGCAGGTATAGGTAACTATAATTGAAACAGTATTATTAGTCTTAAAAACTTTCAGAAAAAGCTAATTAATTACTCCTCAAACTTTCGTAGGTGAATTACAATAATTTTTGGAAACTTCTCCGTGGAATCTTGAAAGACAGATAAAATGTTTCTTGGTTATACATGGAAAGCCTATCTATTCACCTAAAGGAATCTAAAAGATTTTGAAAATAGTCTTTTTGTAGATAGAAACTTCAAATTAATATATTTTGGCATTATTTTGCTTTTGTAGTGCATCATGTCATGTCATAGATCAACAAATTAGGTTTTACATTCGTTTATGACAGACAAATTTGGATAATACAACTTTAAGTGAAATGTTTTAGTTTTAGGATAGTTCATTTGAAACATTTAAATATTAGATATAGAAGAAATATTTCAATTTGTGGCTTTAAATAATTTTTCTTTTGATAGAAAATATCTGTCTCATTGGCCTTTCAGTGAGTATACCAAACTCCCATGTTATTTTAGTATTTTGAACATTTTGTATGATTGTGCTGAAATTAGTTTGCAAATATTACAAGCTAAATGACTTTGACTTTCTGTTTTTATTACAATGGATGCAATGTAGTGGTTTAATTCTAGCAAAACTTTCCTTTCCTAACACTGAAGTCAAGTCTTTGATATTTTTGTTAAAAAGCTCAAAGTGTCAGAGGCTGGGCCCTAATATAACACTCCTTCTCTTCAGTTGAAGCCTGCACTGTTCCTGATGCTCTAGCAAACCAAGTGAAACCTGAAAAGAGGCACTATAGCCCCACAACTGTTCCTGTGACTACAGACAGCAAGAAACAATGACATGTGTGGGAGTTATTTTATAAGGTCCTGTAGCTAAGACACTTAGAGTACTGTCTAGCATAAAAAGAGAAATGTTACCTACTCCTATCACATAAACGTATCTGCCCATTAACCTATATTATTCTCTTCAAACTTGATTTTTTAATGTGACTGAAAATCACATCCAAATGTGCCACTATATTACTTATTGATATTTCACAATGTGGAGAAACACAGTGCTTGAAGGTAAAATATCATCATAATCATTGGGTCTGATGTTCTTCCTGACATTATGTGATCTTTATTATACAACATGGTTTATATCGCAAAAGTCACAGAGTATTCCACAGAGGAATATGGCATTTGTTTCATAAGCAATACACAACTGCAAAATAAAGACTGTGTTTTGATTCAATTATATTCTTAACATTTAAAAAATAAACAAAATCTATGCTTTGCATCAATCAGAGGTTTGTATGTATTTATGCTGTGCAGTAGTTGGTCATGACAAAAAGATGTTTTCAAAATAATACAACTGCATCACATAAAAATAGTGTTATTACCATAATTGAAAGCACAATAATAAAGTCCAGCTCCGGCCACTGGAGAAATGGCACCGTTAGGAGGGACAGTATGTAACTGGGAATAACCAATGGGACAAGGGAAAACAAGGTGCTGAACTGAAAGACTCCAAGACCCATGCTGGGAGTGGGGACGAAGGAAGTAGCATGCAAGTCATGCTACTTAGGGTTTGGGTATTTGAAGAAGAGCAGGCAGCAAAGATCCAAAGAAACCCATTGAAGAAAAGTCCAGCATCTGTATGAAATCCACACAAAATTTTGAATAGGAGAGTTACCAGCCTCATAACTACCCATTAGAAAGACATTCTCTCAGTGCAGGTTATTTGAGAACTATGTAAACTTAGTGCCAAGTGGCTACTGAATCGGGCAATAACATATAGAGAACTTTTCCACGACCACTGAAAATCTGTTGGGCAGTGGCTCTGTACTATTCTTAAGGAACCATATATATGCAGCTACAGCATTCCAAAATTTTCTTTGTGACTATTACTTTTATGTGAGATACTTTAACATATACACAATAAAAGCTAAATATGAAGAATAAAATGACATAAATTTTATATCTGAAAATGCAAGCATCTCATTATCTTCTCTTGGCTACATTTTTCAAGTGGCTTAGACCTTTGCTTTCACCCAAGAATGCTGGCAACCTGAAAACATGAATACCTTCTCAGTAAGGAGGATGGATGGTTCATGTGTTAATACCTCAGTTTTCAGTCAGCCTGCCAGGATTCTACTACACATGTCTCACCATGAAGAACACAAGCTCCCCACTGGCAACCCCTCCAACTCAAAACTCATTCCCTTATCCACAGTAGTGGGTCTAACACACAGTGCTTTCTGTCAGGGAGTGAGAGTGTAACAGGAACATTTCAAGGGCATCTTTAAAGCCATCAATTGGAAAGAAAAAAGATAAACGCTATCTGATAGAATTGGTAAATAACTGCTAACTTTTACTAAAAGAAACTATAATGGCCTGAGACTACAGATACAGGGAGATCAAGAACATGGGAGTTTTGAAAGAAAGTAGGCTATCTTGCAAATAGACAGATGGCAAAGACTGTAACATGGTAATCTGAGTAATAATAAAAGACGAGTCACTAAGGAGCAAACCATCTCTATCAGAAGAGGTGGGGAGATCTGAAGAAGGACAATGCCCTTGATAAAAAAAAAATCTTGTATGCCTTAATAAGCTGTTGCTATGTGTTCTATTTGAACACTGAGAAGGAAGAAGCCACTTGAACACATGGGTAGCAGTACCATGCCAGACTCTGCCATGAGGAACCAGATAGCTGGATGAAAATGTAAAGACAAAGGCATCATAAATAATTCATTTTTTGTTCATTTCATCTTTTGATATAATCGCTAGCTATGTCTAAAGAAAATAAGTGTGTGTACTCTTATGGAATATTTCTCCAGGGTTTCAAGTTCTATAGTTGTGAATTTTACAAATTAGGAACTTTTTTAAACCATTCTCCTGACTTTATAACAGATGGCTAAACACTTTAAAAGTCTTAATTATTATTTTTTGCCAATTTCTCATTCCAATCTTAACTAAAATGTCCTGCCTGCTTCTAATTGTGCATTTGATAGGAATAAAAAATACTTCATTTGACTTTGCAAGAGTGAAGAATTATACTGAATATGAGATAAGATTGCACAACAGCAGTAATTCATCTTCTACTTATGAATGTTTTAAATAATTAGTATTTTCTTATCATAATCATAAAATAAATGATAAATTTCATTATGTAATATCACTGGTCTATTTTCATTAAAATGAGAAATCTGAAATTTAAAACACTTCAGTGTTCAGTCAATGTTTAATGAGAAGGTTAAGAAAAGAAATGCCATTCAGATTCCTCTAAGTTCTGTCCTAGTGTTGACAATTCCTTTCACTAATGCTGTACCATAGTTCTCAGTAACTTATACAGGCAATGTGTGTGTTGGGGCTGCCATATGTCAGGCACTATGTGTGGAACTTTCATGTAATACTTTCACTGCTTACAATAGTCCTACCAAGGAAATGTTTCATAATGGACACCTGAAAAAAAACACTGTAGCTATAATGTGTAGGGCTATAAAGCTGTGAGCTGATCAGAGTTCTTGCCCATACTCACCCAATGCCAGACCATATCATTTCCATATCTTGTCTTTCTAGACTATATTGGCTTTTCTCAGCTAGTCTCCCCTTTAAGCAAGTAAACTGAGTTACACTTTCAACACTCTTATAAGGCTGATTAATTATCATGCCGTTCCCAACTCATGCTTACATTATGCTCTAATTACTCACCATACTAATTACATATACAATTAGTAAGACCAGTTTCTCATTTATTGAACTATGAATTTTAATTCACTGTAATCACTGAGTCTAATATAACCATACTTACACTTTGGATTAAATAGTCTTAGAAACATTAATTTCTACTGATTGCTATGATTTTAAAGTGACAATTTATATACCATGAATTTATGTTCTTCATTTATCACAGGTAGTTTTACTACTCAAAATTGATTAAAATATTATAATATTTTATACCATAATAGTTAATCAAATAGTAAATGCAATTGCCTTGTATTAATTAAATCTTATTTTCAAAGTTCCTGAGATTTCTGATTATTGGATAATCAAAAATTGGTTTCACTTTTCTGACCTTATCAGAAGGTCATGGGTTGATTATTGCTAGAAAAATAAGAAAAAGCCAGACCTTATAGTCCCCAAATGTATAGATTAGTTTATCCTCTGTTTCAACCCAATATTTGATCAGACTTCTTTTTCAATGAAGCAACAATGAATAAACTGTTGATTCCACTAGTGAAGGAAGAATGAGTGACACAGAAATGGAAGCATAGAATACAAAGTTGTAAGTTGTAAGAAGTTGTAAGCAACTTCATCGGGATTCCAGTACAGGAAGAGAATGCTAGAACCGAGGGACCTGGAAGACAGAGGCTTTTTAAGAATCAACTCTTGGTACTGCAGAGCCATAGTAATAAAAATGGCATGGTATTGATATAAAAACAGACACACTGTTCAAGGGAATAGAAGTGAAGACCGGGCAGCACAACTGCACACACCTACAGACACCTTAGTTTTGGACAAAAAAGCCCAAAATACACACCGGAAAAGAAAGACAGCATCTTCAATAAACAGTGTTTGTCAGACTTGATAACTGCATGAAGAAGAGTGAAAATATACCTAGCTATCACCCTGTACCAGACCCTAACTCCAAATGAAGCAAGAACCTCAATGTAAGACCAGATACTCTGAATCTGATAGAAGAGAAGTAGCAAATACACTTGAACTCGCTGGCATAGGAAAACCTTTTCTAAACAGAACCCTGATATCATAGGTATTAATACCAACACTTAATAAATGGGAACTCATGAAGCCAAAAGGCTCCAATACAGCAAAAGACACCTTCATTTGAGCAAAAAGCCAGCCTACAAAATGGGGGAAAATCTTTATAAATTATACATCTGATAGAAAGTTAGTATCTAGAATATAAAATCAACGATAGAAGCTTAATATCAAGAAACAAATAACCCAAATTAAAAATGGAATACAGAAATAAATAGAGACTTCTGAAAAGATGACATACAAATGGCCCAAGAAACACTTACTGTCCAACAGCCTTAGCCAGTGGGGAAATGCAAAGCAAAGCTGTTTTGAGATTTCATCTTACCCTAGTCAGAATGGGAAAGGTTGGTATAACAAACGATGCTGGCAAGAATGCCAGGAAAAGGGAGAACGTATCCATTGCTGGTGGGGGTGAAATGGTACAACCACTATGGAAGTCAGTGTATAGTTTCCTCAATAACCTGAAATTTGATCTACCACAGATTCAGCTATACCACTTCTATACATAGACCCAGAGGACCCTACATCTTACTACAGAGATACTTGCTCATTCATTTAATTTCTATTCTATTGCAGAAATTATAAAGGCATGAAATCTAGCAACTGGTAAATGATTAATGAAAATGTGGCATATTTAGATAACAGAATATCAATCTGTTGTTCAGGAAATAAAATTATGAAACTTTTAGGTAAGTAGATGGATCCAGAATCAATCATCTGAGTGAGTAACCAAGACCCAATAAAACAAACAGTGCATGTGTTCTCTTATATGTAGATATTAGATTTTATATTTTGTATATTTTATATAGAAGACCTATGAGAGGCTAGGTAACTCATAGAGGGGAAGAGGGGATCTTCCGAGGAATGAGAAATAAAATCAGTGCTGCAACTATCAGGATAAAAAAGGAATTAGAGCAGGAGGATCAAAGCGAGTGGGAGTGTGGGTGCAGGGTAGAGAGGGAATAGGGGAGGCATAACTAACACTAAACATCTTTTGAGAAAATATATGGAAATCTACTACTGTAGATGGCCCTAAATCATTTGCAAATATAAAAGGAATTTAAATGGAATCACCATATAAAGAGGCCATAATAATATATGATTTATAAATAAATCACCATATAATACCCAAATACAGCCCCAAGTACCAAGAGTGGATTACCTCTTTTTGAGTCATTGGCCAAAGAGGCCACACAGGCCCACCAAACATTACAAGCTATTGTGAATGCTATTGGTCACCAACCCAAACTGACAGTAAGAGATATACATAGTTATTCCACAGAACATCTAGAAGACTTGCTAGTACTCAACAGGAAGCTTCACCTATATGGCCAGAGCTCATATTATTAGAAGGTACTACACATGCCACCAAAGAAGAAAAATAATCATCAATCTCACACAGCTATGAAGCTGTAAGCTATAATAAAAAACCTGCCTGTAAGATATGGCCCTTGGTGCAAGAGTGTCATCAATGCTAGAGAAGTAGGCAATCACTTTTTAATCAGATTTAAGCCAACTCCATGAAATAGAACCCATACCTGATACAGTTAATGAAGCCAATAATCTGGGACTAGATAAGCCATAGGCCATATGGGGAATGGGGGGTGGGGAAACTACTATTGTCCTTCCACTAAATGTCCATAGCAATAAAATAATTTCTAATATTGCTAAACTCATAAATTATTGCGTTGCTCATCCCTCATCAGAGAAGCTTCTTCTTCTGTAGATGGAAGTAATTAACACAGAGACTCACAACTGAACAGTGTGCAGAGAGAGAGACTTTTGAGTACTTAACAGTGAATGGGATATGTTTATCACACCTCTCCCCTCAAGGCTCAGGAATCTATGTAGAAGAGGATGCAGAAAGATCATCAGAGACAAAGGTGGTAGACATAGATTCCAGATGCAGCCATAGGTGGTAGACATTTTTTGAGAAGTCAGCTTTCTAGACAGAGTAGGGCCGATACTCTCATGAACTCAAAGAGACCGTGACAGTACAAGACCTGCACTCCACAAGCTCCAGGCAGACAAGAGCAGAGGGAGCAGAGAAAGCGGGCAACCCTGGACAAGAGGCTATTTGTAAATAACAGTTGCTGGAAGAGAGAAAAATCTGTTTTCTTCAATGCAATGACACTGATTTATCAACCACACCTCCAGGGCAGGTCTTATGCTCAGGATCAGTTAGCCAACATAAATCTGGCTCCATGGGGTTTAGTGGCTTTGGGGCGGGGCATGACATTGGGTGGGAGATGTGATGGTGTGATCTGAGGGGAGTTGGGGAATGGGAAGAATATGATTAAAATATACTGTATAAAATTCTCAAAGAACAATAGAAACAAAACAACATGAAAAGAAATAACAGTGAGAGTGAGAAACGGGCTGAAATATAAATTTGCTTTAAATACTTATCATATCTAGAACATTCTATGAGTATATTGTAAAGCAATTTAAAAAACCAAACACAGATAATGTGCAACCATGAGAGTAAGATTCTGAAATACACAGCTCTTCACTGAGATAATTCATTTGGAGACGTTGTAGAAGTTAAGGGCCTTGTGCACTCTGAGCAGAATGTGCCTTAGAAAGTGAACAAGTTGGCAAAGGCCTTCTTTGCAAGAACATTGTTATAAATTTTAAGAAAAGGATGATAGTTTTTGTTTTGTTTGTTTTTTGACAAATCTCGATGGGCAAACTGGGCACTCACAAAATACTGGATCCAAACAAAGACATCAAACATCTTCTCAACATTAACTCAAAATGGATAATAATCCTAAATTCTATCTATCTGTCATCTATCTATCACCTATCTAGATATAGATGAGATATACATATGGATACAGATACAGAGAGAGACCTTCCATAAGTTCTATAAGTTCTTCCAAAGAAAAGAAGTCACTGTGTAATGGTAACATCCTGCATGGGTCTGTCTATGTGGCATTATTGGACAAAGTTATACTGCACAGAAAAAATTATAAGGATTTACTTAATTATGCTTTGGCATATGAGTGATTTCCTACAAATATGCATGTTTGCCATGAGCATGCCTGGAACCTATGGATGCCAGAACATGGCACTGGATCCTCAAGGAACTGGAGTTACACATAATTGTGAACCACCATGTGTTGGAATGAACTAATCCCAGGTTCTCTGCAAGAGTAGCAAGTAAGCCATCTCTCCAGCCCGAGGAAAAAAATAAAAAGAATTATTACATCCTCATTTTAGGGTTTGTAGAGTGAAAGAATAGGTGAAAAACAGGGTTTTCAAGGTATTGATACAGTTATGTGTAAAGCTTTAATGCCAGATGACAGACATACCACTGTGCTACACTCAACTTTCAGGTGTACTACAGACTAAGTTAATAATAAAGTATTGACTGGATCACAGGAAGAGAGATGGCTTAGAGGGTAAAGTACTTGCTGGGCAAGTATGAGGTCTATCTAGAGTTTGTATCTTCCTCACTCAGGTAAATGTTATACGGGCATGATAGTGCACCTATAATCCCAGCTGTAGACAAAGGCAGGGCATGCCTAGAGCAAGCTGCCTAGCTAGATAAGTAGATTTGAGCAGTTACAGGTTAAGCAAGAGACCTTATTCTGGTAAATAAACTGAGGAGCAATAGAGAAGGATACCCAATATCAACGTTTGTCCTCCACACACATGTGAATGCATGCTCACACATATATGCCATAAACGTAAAAACATATTCTTACATGTACTTCACCTATACACGTACACACATATAAGTTGATACTATAAGATACTGGTAATGGATTACCATAGGCACTATGTGCTATTTGCTCAAACTGCAGGTCAAAAACTAGTCTAGAAACTAAAGTTTATTGATTAAAAACAAGTTGAGTAAAAATAAAACATAGTACAGTTGGATCTCCCTATAAGGTAAAGCCTTGAAATGAGCGTGCTACTCTTTGGACATCATGCCAAGTTCTGAAATGCAAGGGAATATGCAAAACTATAGAAGGAGAAGAAAGAGAGGAAGAAAAAAATGAGGTAGAGGAAGGGAGAGGGAAAGAGGGTGAAAGCGGGGAATTGAGAGATTTAGACATTTTAAGGGGATATCCCTTGTTTACTTTGTATTACGGTGACTTGCATAAGTCACCCAGGTTCCACAGCCTGACTTCTGACTGCTGCACTAGGAACTTTACAAAGCTGTGTGTCTCACCCTGTCTCCTTTCCAATTACTCTACGTGGAAAATGCCACTGGCCTTCCACAGCCTTAACTTATGTTTGGATCCCTTCCATCTTTGAATCATATTCTAGTGTTGCTGGCCATTAAAATGAATACTTCAGTAGGGCTGGAACAGTCTTATTAGCCAAAGCCAAGCTTTATATGGCTTGTGCACTTTAAGAGGTTAATATACCTTGCCAGCTTGCTTTGTTCAGAAGTATTAAGTGGAAAGGTTATAACATTCAAAGAAAGGCAAAGTTCACTGGGTAAGACCTTGATAATATAATGCAGTATAAAACCTCTAGAAATTTTTGTCATAATATTTTATGAAACATATGCATATGCTCACTGGAACAGAGTCCAAATTAAATGGTTTTGAAGGTCAGTTCAAAGTCACCATGCATGCAATGTCTCTGTGAGAAATATGTACACTTTTGAAAATGCCTAGCCCAGAAGTATCCTTCTTTACTTTATTATTAATCCAGTAGTATCTTGTAGACGGAGAGGGAAATCTAATCCTATAGCAAGAACACTATATTTAGCCAAAGCCAAATGTCTTTATCAACCAACTCTTGTGTTATGGAAGAATGAAATCTTAGAGCATAATTCTAAGCGAGAGGGATACTTTAAGTATGGGCAAAATATATAAAAATAAAAAACAATTCTGTTATTCTCAACTTCAAAGCCAGCTATGTACAGCCATTCCTTTAAGAATAATAGAAAACCATCTAATTCTACAAAGATGGATTCACAGTTAATAGCCCTGGCTGTTCTTTCAGAGGACCTGGGTTCAATTCCCAGCACTCACAAGACAGTTCACAACTGTCTATAACTCCAGTTCCAGGGGATCTGACACCCTTACACAGATATACATGTTTTATTTTATAAAAATAAATAATTAAAAAGAAAGTAAATGGGCCTTATTGGATAAACAGATTGGGGGGCAAACTCTCATTATCCCAGAGGAAGGAAGCAAAGGTCCACTCCACTTTGCATAAAAAAGGCTGGATTGCTGCAAGAATATAAGACTTCTATAGCTGGTTCTTTCTGGGTTTTCAGTGCCTGACAACAGGGGTGTCCTGAAATCATGCTTAGTGCTGAAGGGACATCCCTGGGGCTATTTAATCTATTTAAAGCCATTAAGACTTTTCTTACTTTAGTTCCAGTCTTAGTCTTTGAACCTTACTACTATATGCAAGTAATGATTGGAGTGAAGAAATAAAAATTATGTAGTATTATATGCAGTTCACAAGACAGAATTGACTCATTTAAAAATTCCATCAAGTCTAAGAGTGTGGACTTGATGTAAGCAGACAGCAGAAATTGACAACCTTCTCTAATGACAGAGTGTGACTCTGTAGTAGCTATCCTGGTACTTCTGGATGATCTATGGCAATACTCTAGATTCAGCTCTTTACACAAAAATCACCTTACACACTTTCTGCAATCACCATTTACATTTTATTATGGCAAAATTTTATTGTTTACCTTTTTCAAATTGAAATTTTAATCAGTGGAATATAACAAATGCTGAA
This sequence comes from Cricetomys ansorgei, assembly GCA_026225945.1. Taxonomy (NCBI): domain Eukaryota; kingdom Metazoa; phylum Chordata; class Mammalia; order Rodentia; family Nesomyidae; genus Cricetomys; species Cricetomys ansorgei. The sequence continues at coordinate 66,738 of JAMJFZ010003370.1, read as the reverse complement.
GTATTGGTCATTAATTAAAATATTATTTAAATTATACAGTGATCTTCTATGAAGTACAAAGATAAGTCTTAGTTTTCTCATGACACAATAGACAACATGCCAAATTGGTATATATGTGAATATTGAAGAGTCCTGCCTAATTTTAATTGAGGAAGAGCAGCTCTAAATATTTTTACATGTAAAAAAATTTTGTAGTTAATTATGTTATACTTTTCTTAATCAGACAATAGGAACTGAACAAGGAGTATTCTGAAACCCTATAGAGATTAATAGCATTAATAGCTGTTCAAGAACTTTATTGCTCCAAAGTTTGAAAAAAGTGGTTTTGCAGATCATCAGTCTGATACTTCATACATATCAGATTCCTAGCAGAAAGTCACCACATTTCAAATATTGGGCAGCTACAGAAAGCATACCATTAGATAGGCCATGGATTTTCACACGTAATTTACATCACAGAAGGAGGCAGAGGGGACTTCTTGCACATGTGCCCAGATGCAGATCAGGGTGTACTACATGTATGTTGAACCGGATTGTGTTGTAGATTGGGAATTTCAATGAGAGTAAATTAACAGATTGTTATTCATTCTTCACAGAGGAAAAACTAAACTGTTCTCTTGGAAACAGAAAGTTCACTAAAGTACCAGCTTTTTAATACTCATTAGGTTTGGAAAAAAATAGATTTTCTTTCTGGATGCTTGGGAGCCCAAATGCCACTTCTCTCAGGGGCACTGTCAGCCTAAGGTGACCAGTCTCAGTGGTCAGAGAAAGTAAAAGGCCACGTACTTAGAGGACAGAGGTCTTTTGAATGTATCCCTTAGTAGAAACTCTTGCCATAAGAAGACTGACTCTGTTTTCTTCCCGTCTCATGACTTGTTGGCCTCTTTCATGACAGTTCCTTCCCTACTACAACACTGTTCACAGAATTTTTGTTAATAGCTCCTGCACTTGCCTTTAAATATTAAGACTGTGCAAGTGCCATGCCCTTTATGAATCAATTTTCATAAACTACATCCCACGGTTTAGAAATACATAAAGCCTCACTCTTTTCTTGCCTCCTTTAGTCCCAGAGAAGTTTACTTATAAAAAGGTAATGTGATTTCTGGGAGGCAATGTAAGGTTCAGATGTGGTACAGGAAGCTCAGCCATCCTTCCTTTGGCAGTATATCCCACTGAAGTGTTCTCCTATACCTAACATCCTAGAAATGCAGAAACGCTAGGCTACAAAAATAAAAAATGCTCTGATTGCCTTGTGAAGCTTAAAAACCCTTCCCTGTATCTGGGACCATATTAACTGGATGAGAGGTAACAAATTCTTATTCAAGATTGATTTTATTTTTAAATCTTCATTATGCCACAGGTAAATTATCTGTCAGAAATTACCTTCAGCATGTTTTGTACAACCTACATCCATTTTAACTACTTCAAATTGCTTGGAGAAAGGAATATAATTATTTGAAATCACCGCTTTGTGAATTTTATACAAAATTACAAAGATGTACTATTTCAAGAAGATCGGAGTGAAATACAATAGATTATCTATGAATACCTGTTTGGAAGCTATGGATGTAAAACATTTTAAATCTTTTGAAAAGCTGCATTTCTGAAACATTGAAAGCTTTAGAACAGAATGTATACAGACCTTATTATCTAACTTTTATTTAGATATATGATTTATAGTGAGATGAGTATAGACACATTAAATATGACATGTTAGTTACAGAGCTAATAGTGTCCATTAAATTCTAAATAAAATGTCACTATGGCACTCCCCCTAACATATTTTATTTTAAGTCCTGAGATCCGTAGTGGAGAACATTAGGCAAATAACTTACTCAGAAGGAAGCCTTGGCTTTTTCACCATATCAATATTTGGAATTTTAAAATTAAAAAATATTGGTGGATGAAATAAAGCTTCGTCAACATGTTTAAGTAAATAGTTGAAGAAAGGGGGAGAACAGTTAATAGAGGATATTGCGGGTTCTTTAAAGTGAATAGAAGGATTTTCTAAGGAATGCCATGCCTAACCTGTTTTGATAATCTAAATATGATAAACTTTTCAATCTTACAAAGATGCTTTGATTATAGAGTGAGTGGAGTCATGCAGAAATAAGAAGAGTGAGTCACGGAGTCGTGTGTCTATGTGTCTTTGCGTGTGCACAAGAGTTCACGCGTGCATGAGCTTGTGGATATGGCTGCTTTCATCAAGTATGAGTGGAGGGTACACTTCCTATGCTTCAGATTCTTTAACCTTCATTTAGAGGCGAACAGAACAAAAGTGAGGTACGTCATGCAAAAGTAAACGCTGTCCTTGCTATGCCTGCTTACCTGTTTTCCTCAGAGGGAAGTCGTCCTTGGCGTCGGGGGCTCCTGGTAATGTATACTTGTAGGATGGAGACGTTCCACTAAGGGGTGGAGAGCTTTGATCCAGCGACGTGTGGTGGGCAGCCCTACAAAAGAACAATGACGTTCATACTGATGCTGGACGTCAGTGCGCGCCAGTCAGCAGTAGTCACTGCGCATGCGGCATGCTGTCCACAGCTTCAGCCGGACTGATGCCCTTCCTCCTCAGGGCATTAACCACAGCCTTGTGTATTCAAGTTCACTGTAGCAAAAACACAGAATGAGGCAGGGTTCCTGACAATGCCCACCTTGTGTTTGGTCATTCGATCACATGGAAAGTCTCATTTTGTTAGTAGAAATAATTGATATTTCTATAATCCGAAATTATTGTGTATGATTTCTCAACAGCAATACTTTAAAAATCAAAGCTACCATTTGAATCCTTTGGAGTCACCATTATAGAAAAACATTGGTGGAAGGAAACTTGTGCCAAGATCTCATTATTGCCAGGTAGCACAGCAAATACACGAGGACAGTGTTTGTACTGAAGAGACAGCAGTGCCAGAAGTCTCGGAGCACTGACTCCGCAGGTACTCCAAGTCTGTGGAAGAGAAAGCACATCCTTCTCTGATATAAAACTAACTTTAAAAATAGTCTCTCTTCTTGGATGAATATATTGAAAGTGAAGCAATTGCACCACTAGAGAAGAGTTTAGAAGACTGAAATCAGACTATCCAGTGAATACAAGCATCACAGCTATTACATATAATGGAGAGACTGCCCAGGGAATGGGACCTCTGAAATACTGACTGTTCCACTACAGTTCTTCATTTGAAGAAGTCATTCACAACAATTAACTTATTTAAGGTCATTTTACATACTTGCAATTGGTAAAAAGCAGCAAAGTGTATTATTATGCCCTTCTATATGGAGAAGGAAACTGATCTTTTGAGAATTCAAGAAAATTGCCCAGATCCACATAGTCAATTTCTAAAATTAATGATTTATGGTTAGCTGGAATTATATTACATATAAACAAGAAAAGATCAGTACTGACATGAGGAGCCATGTCTAATATACTCAAGGGAAGAATTTTCAGTAGATAAATTATTTCCTAATAGTTGTTTCTCATTAGAAAATTATGTAATCTTTTCTTAAAATGTGTGAACTCTGAAAGCATTATGAATCAGTCACATAATATGCAGACAATTTTAGGTAACAAAATTACATATTTTTCAGATTACTTTGAGGTACTGACTGATTTCTCAGGTCAACTGATACACAGGACACAATTGTTCAAATGTCTGAGACATTTTAGAATCTGCCTACTACCTCAGTTTTAGATGAACATGAGGGCAGACATCAATAAAACACACTTATAAGTATAGGTACTCTTCTTTAAAAACTCTTGGGATACTTCCAAATTCTATAAAATAATCGGTATTTACTTTCTGTCCTTGGTGTGAGGGCTTGAAAAATATATTCAACTAAAATCTCAAGGCTATTCAACAAACACATTTGTGAGAGAAACGAATCTATTATCCACGAGCTAATTACCAAATGTGATTTATATTCTAAGTCTTTGATTTGGTTCTGAAAAAGACATATCATTCAGATCTCATACAGAAAGGAATTGTATTTTAGGAAACATCTCTGCTGGACATGGGGAAACATGGTTCCATAAAAGTTCCAATGGCACCATCTATCTTGCTTGTAACTCAGAAGCCAAACTACTAGTTCACTGGATGGGGAGAAGTGAGGTTGAGTGGGAGGTGCGGGAGGAGTCACTGAAGGAGTGGGTTTGTTTATTTATCTTTCTGCCTTCCCTCCACTTTCTTATCTTCCTTTTAACAGGACCAAAAATCATATGAATTTCTCAAAATAGCTCTGGTTTACATTTTCTATTAAGCCAAATGAAACAAAACAAAGCCACAATCTGCTAACCGTTCATAGATTCTGCACAGATATCAGATGTATTATCAGAGGAGTCAAAATCATCTCTGGGTCCCACCAAGATTCCAGTTATTATCCAACAAAGAAGATAATACACTCCTGCCCCCAAAGTAGTAAATGATAATGAACACTGCTTGCTCCCATGTACTTTTGTAACAGTTTTCCTTAGGACCTTCCCAGTAACTCTAGAGGCAGGCACCATTGTGATCCTTTTTGTGGAGAAGAAAACCTTAGAGAGTTCCAGGAACTTGTCCCACAGCTGAGAAGTGGCACGCACAGAATTTCTGCCTGGGTTAGCCAAAGATAGGACCTGTGCTCTCTACCCTGGGTATAAAAACATCGAAGCACAGAACATACGTGTACCAGAGCTTGGGATGGCGGCTCGCGGAATGATTCTTTCCATTGGTTGGAGTGTCTTTCGTTGCTGATTTACTCAACAGGAATTCTTGAAGCTTCTGTTTTACCTCTGTGCTTGCCACTGCCCCTGAAACACACACACACAGAGGAAAACAGACACTGACTGTGAGTCACTTCGTCTCACTACTCAAGAATACTCAACAAAGGTTATGAAGAAATATCACTGGCCACAGCATATGGAGCTTTCCTACTAAAAGAAAACAGAATCTACATAGGCTTTAGAAAATGGCAGAGCCTAGTTTTGTAACTGTTATTTACATTCCATATTTTCAAATGACCTTCAATGAGTTCTTTGATTGTTTTTATAGGAAGGGAATTCTAGAACCGATTCATCTTTAATTTTAAAAAGAAATTTGTTGATGGTTGGGGCTATAGTTAAGGTACAATGCCTGCCTAGTATTTGTGAGGCCCTATGTTTAACCCCCAGTGTGGCCAAAAAATAAACAAATAGGAAAAAAAAAAAAAAAAACGCTAGTTTGTAGTTTTATTTTTTATTTATTTTTTAAATCAGGAATCTTAGGGAGTGTAGCCGGTTACTACAGTACATTAAAATAATATTTTCTGAGTTTCTTGCTAATAAATTCAACATTGATTTAAAGTTCATTTGAGCATTAAACAAATAAATTTTGTTGATAACTTCAGTTCAAATCACCACACTTTAAACTGCGCAAGGACTGTGAGTTTGAACTGACTGGACAGAGGGCAATTATTTGGATCTGTCTCCCTCTTGTGGACCGTTATTTTGTCAATGTTCTGCCTTGAGTCTTTCCAAAGTCTGAGTACACCAAAGGAAACAGAAGCATGTTATGACGTTCAGAACAGTGGCCTGGGCAGGAAGAAGGAAAGGATGTAAACATAACTTTATTACTAACCAGGGCGTCTTACATTCCATCACTGTAGTATGACAGCGTTTTCATGGTCCAAAGAACCAGTCTGCATTTGCCAAGTGTTTACTTCTTATTGAGCTCTGCAGAGCTCATAAGAAAAGGCACTTTAGTCGATAGGTTATTCTTCTAATTAGACAGGACATTCCGATAGGTTAAATTCCATTGTCTATTGGGTTCCCTGCTATGGTCAGCTAAGGATTAGGGAGGAGAGTGCATCTGTTACCCTGGCGCCTCTTACTTTCTCGTCCTCTATCTTTGCCTCTGAGAGGAGGAAGCTGCTGCTCTCTTCGATGCCTCTCTACTTCCTGTTCTTGCCTCTGCTGCTCCAGTTTCTGCTCCTTTTCTAGGAGTTCTTGCTGTTGTTTTATGGCTAGAAGTTCCTGTTGCAACTTGCGAGAAGAGAAAGACATGAGAGTGTGCAATTTCTTTAAGCTTCAAAGTCATCACTCACTGCCCCAAATTGCAAGGTTATCAGCTTTTGGAACTTGATAGTATTTAGTTTGTGCTTCAACCCCATTTTTAATGATTGAAATCTAAAGACAGGAAACTAAAATCATGATGGTTTTTGAAATCTATAACAGGCAAGCTTTTAAATAACCCCCACTTGTGCTTCCCTATCAAAAATTATTATCAAACCCACTCAGGTGATTTGGGTGCTGTTGGCCTAACCTTTCATGTCCTTCCCTGTGTGCCTACAAAATACCGAACATGCAAAGAGACTGCCGAGATGTCTGTTTCACGAAGTTGCTCAAACTGTGAATAGACAACTAAAATAATCAGTTCTTATCCTGAGATACAGTAGAAAACTAAAGTGAAGAGAATAATGAAGTGTGAGTTAATTTGGGGAAGGACTACCTGAAATAGAACAACACTAAGACTTTCAGCACTTCACAGAGACAGTTCTTGTTAGAGTGAGGTCATCTGCATATCCATAGACTTCTCTAGAAAATATTAGACCGTTCAGAACTGCCATCTGACACATAAAACTTCTAGATAAGACACAGATTCAAATGAAATCACATCCACAAACTGTACTTCCAGGCACTGGTGTTTGATTTTCTGAGTCCTCTGAATTTACTTCAAACTATACTTAATGAATATATAAGGTTATTTGTTACAGCCTTTTAAAGATATCAGATTCCTTTCAGTCTGAGAAATATATATGTCCGAAGAAAAGAAAATGTATCCAATGCAGAACAGAAGACTCTCAAGTCCTGCTTAGTCTCTGGCATTAGCAAGTATGAAATCTGATAAGATACTAAAGATACTGAGAATCTCAGTTCATTACAAATAAGATAGATAACAATGTCTTTCAAAATATTATTCATAATTTTATGTAATCTGTCTTTAGTTTGAATGATACAATTTCAACTATTACTAGTTATAACTTTGCCCTAAACTAAAGTATAATTAGCCTTTGTGAATATTAGGTACCTAAAAACCTGTATTTTATAGCAAATAATAGAACAAAATTTAAAAGCTTTATGCAATGCTGTCAGGACCTTCTTCTTGTTCCTCTGGAGCAACAAGAAGGCAATTTTTTATGCCAATCGTGACAACCTTGCCCAATCTAAAGGATATGGTTTGAAGTATTTCTGTTTATTCTTCATATTACATCCTAAAATCTCAGTGACTTTTTTATATATGCCAATTACTTAATGCATGCTATGAACTATCTCACTGTTACTTAGGAATCCATCGTTATGTTTAAATTCTGTTTTAACGACAATTTTATATCGATACTAAAACTGGCCAAATTGATTCACTACTGTATCCAAAGTTCAATACAATTGAACTACAATTACTTCTAGGAATGGAAAAGCACACACACTAGTCACTACTCACAACAAATATAGTGATAGTGCCTATCTAAAACAAACAAACAAACAAACAAATAAATAAAACTTCACATGTTTATTTCCAGACATATCAGCCAGAGTGGAGTGGCATAGCGATTTTGGCACTTTGTGGGCAGTTGAGGGAAGACAACAAATTTTGGAGCATCTATATTCTAGCCATTTCTATGTGGCTTTGGAAAGTTTCTCTCTACCTCAGTTGACCAGGTAAATACTGGGGACTAGAAAGGAAGGCGACCGATGCTGACTATAACGAGAGCCGGAGTTCAACAGCTCACATAGTTAAAGCACGGTGTACTGTCTTTCTCATGCAGATAAACCTAAAGGAATGTTTACAGCATTGAACTTTAGACCCATAAGACAGTAACAAAACAACTAAAACAGTTAAGGAAGTTTTAGACTTCCTTAACTAAAAGGAAGATACAAACGTGTCTTAAAAACCATCCTAGAGCTACAGTGTCCTTTTAACCATATCACAATCCTTACTCTCTCCTGTGCATTTTCCAGCCTTGTCCAGATGTCAATCAACCTGCCATACCATTTCGTTTGTGCCACAGAAGCAATGACCTACTTAGATTCTGAGTGAAGTCAAATGACAGATTACTCAAATTGACTTTAGTAGTAGCAAAAGCGCTCAACATTAATGAAAAGAAGTAATCTAAAACCAAGCCATGTGAGCAGCTCATCAGCATGGATTGACACTCAGGGCAAAGGACTCACACACAAATGAAAATGAACCACGTAGTCACTCAGATCTTGAAGCAAGGTGATGAATGCAAATCTTACTCATGCCTCCTTGCTCTGTTAATAGGTCTGGGAGGACTGAAGAAAGGAATCTAGACAGCAGTGCTTCTATGACTGTTTCAAGGGTCAAACTGAAATAACATTTTGGCATTTATTCAAAAATAAAGGTACAAACTCAAGGGCAGGTTATATGTATTTAAAATATAGCAATGAAGTAACAATTTCATATGTCACACACACACACACACAGAGACACACACACACACAAACACACAAACTCCTTCACCTTTATTTTTAAGATATTTTATAGAACAATAATACAAAAGTATTCAGTAAAATTCACTAGTAAAGAAAAAAATTACATTTTATATTAGGCATTGAAGAGTCTTGTACGCAAATATTATATTTTGAAGGACAAAGAAAATTGGGGAAAAGGATACTTTCATCTCCTTAGACAGTGTAATTTAGTGTTATAAGTTAGCTATCTATATTAATACAACATTCATGTATTTGTGCTTGATATACAAGTAAGAGATTAAGTACCTAACATAGAGTACAGTAAAATATGACAAAATGCATTATTCTATTGTTTATCACCTTTAAGTGATCTTTGAAGGAGTTGATTATGAAATAAAATTCCATTGTATTTTGTGCTTTTAATAATACGTCCAAATTAACGATCTTGGTTTTTGTTTATTTGTTTTGGTTCTGGTTTTGGTTTGGTTTGGTTTGGTTTTCTTTGAAACAGAGTTTCTCTGTTGTAGCTCTGGCTGTCCTGGAACTCACTCTGTAGACCAGGCTGGCCTTGAACTTACAGAGATCCCCCTGCCTCTGCCTCTCAGGGCTGGGATTAAAGGCCTGCGCCACCACTACCCAGCTTAAGCATCTAGTTTATTGAACCAAAATATCCTTGTGCATTAAAAGTTTTTAAAACATTGGCCCATTTTTGCAGCTCAGATTATTTCCAAGTTGCAGATTTTTCTCCCTCCAATACCCAAGTTTTGAGAAGAGAGCCATGTGCCACCACCCCCAGCAAGATCCCATTGTTAAATGTCTTTGCCAATTATTAAAAAAATACAAATAAAGCTACAGTGATAATTTTTCCATGAATATACTGAAGACAAGAACAATTTGGCACATATACAATCACCAGACAGCAGTAAAAATACTGAGCAATTGCTGTATTTCCCCTGAAATAACACTTTATCAAAACATTAAGATATTTATGCATTTTTGCCTATAAAACTTCCTTGAACTTTTCATTATACTTTTATTTTGATTATATGCCCTATGAGATCTTTTCTGTAAGGAAAACTTTATATTGACTTAGAGTGAAAACAAAACAAACAGCAGAAGAGTGCTGTCTCTATTCTCAGATGAAATTATCCTTCCTGATAGAGTGTACACAGATTCTTTAGCAGATAATATGCTTTTCCAAACCCATGGTTCTTGGTCGTGGCAGGAGAGAGAACACACAGGAGAGAGTCCCCATGAGAACAGAAAGTTCCTGCTCAGTGAGGGAAAAGGTAAGAGTGGCAGAGCTCTCTCCTTAGCAAAGCAAGTGTTTACTGGGTACTTACCCAAGTTTCGAACTAGTACAATCACAATTTCCTTCAAGTCACACATCCATGTCTTAATCTCAGTGAAATTCCCCATCAGTGCTCCCATGGGTCGGTCTTATGCCCACATCATGGTACAGTTGCACTGATTGACAAGGTCAGAGACAAAGACACATTTGCTACCTTGATGTGTTCCTGAAGTTGTGCCTGATGCTGTCTTGTCAAATTTTCATGCTGCTTCTGAAACTCTGCAATCAGGAGCTGCTTCTGGATTTGCTGCTGCTGTTGGATAAGAAGTAACTCTTGCTGCAGTTGCTTCTCACGGACCACAGGATCCACCACGGGCATCATCATCCTGAGGTCTGTCCTTAGGTCTAAAGGTGAGATGGGCTCCAGGCCCATAGGAACCTCTGATTTCACATCCACTGGAGACACAGGAGAGAAGACAAAGAATGGAGGACAGACCTGGAAATTAGTATGCTGATTTGCAAACAACCAAGAACAAAAAACATTTAACCTTGGCAGCACATGTAGAAAGAAATGGGACTAATCACTGCTTTATACTGGTGGTAAAATGTGTTTTGTACATCAGTTTTGTTAAAGGGTCCCTGAGTTAATTTTCATCCAGTAATATGTACTATGCTCTGACTCTTCTACAATTATCCTTTTTTTCAAACAGATGGATTCAACTAGTGGTATCAAAAATCATTCATAAAATTTATTATGCTGGAGCACTTAACAAATTCAAGCACCGAAGACCAAGAAATGCAAGACAAAGGAAGATGTCATGTAAGGGAGCTTCTGTCACAGCTCAATCTACTCCTTATAACAAGTTTATAAGCAGTGACGGAAGATAAGTTCCACCTTAACTTAAGCATGCAATGCAGTACATCTGCCATTACCATTAGACCTAGGAAAAGAAGTGGGGAAGAATCTACATCAAAATTCAGACGACGGTGATTAACCCTAACAACGGGTCAAATGCACACGTGAAGACCTGAGAGTAGCCACGTGCCCAAGTGCTGGTTTTTAAATAGCAATCGTTTAAATCGTGGAAACCTCGTTCTTAAAATAAAATAGACAGTAAGAAGTATGAGGGAACTTCAAGTAAATATTTAATCAAACCACCAAAGGAAAAAAGATCTGATGACCCGAGGATGACGATAGAAGGAGATATTTAGATTGATAAGATTAGATAACATGCATTATCTGCTTCAGTTAGATAATGCATTGAAGTGTCTGGCACAATGGGAGTAGATAAGCATGTCACCCCCAAAAGACAGTTTTAAGCAGGAAAGCCACAGCTCCCCAGATGGCCGGTGTCTACTCTGATTGGTCAGCGCCCATGCTGAACTGGTGGATAAACATTCTGAGGAGTACATCTACCCAGAGGAATTGGGGAAGTCTTATAATCAAGTGAAACAGGTCAAGTTAAAAACAAGAGGGCTTCTGGAAGCTGAGGTTAGACCTCTTTAAAAGTAGCAAACCACTACTCAGATGTACAACCCGGCACAGACAGAAATAACCAGAAATTTTAATTGCAAAAATATTTAAAATACATTAACTTATGAGAAGCCTAGAAAAATGGTTCAGTAAGTCAACTGTGACATGCAGGCTGCCAAATTCAACCTCTGTCCTAAAACCTGATTTTTGTTACAATTCTCCTCCTTGGGCAGGCCTCAGCTCCCTCGCCACTAAAGCAGTGATTACAGGAACAGTAATAATTAAAGTCTCAAATGAGGAAAGTCACTCAAAGTATGTATATCACATCCCTCAGTAAAAAATCTTTGGTTTTGTTTTTTATTCTATGAAAGTGTAAATTTCATGTACATTAAAATAGTTCATCAGTAATATTTGGCTAGCAGATCAAAAGTATATAAGCAACTCGGGCAATAAAATAGTAAGTGATTTCTATTAAATATTAGAAAATAAAAAAACAATTCAGCAACTAAAAATCACCTTCATTAGTAAATAATACAAAATATTAATAAAACAAACATCATTCTGTAGTTACTAAGGATCACATATAGACACAGGTATATATGTACATGCATATTTGTCTGTATGCATTTTATAAGGTAAGAACATGACTGAATTATTCATTATAAGTGGTACTTCCAATTACTATACACTTGTCAACATTCAGTCTGCGATCTGAACCATGAGGTGTGAAATCTTCCTACCATTTGATTCAGGTTTGCCCCCTCTAGAAATAAGTCATACAGAGACAACCCCAATAGAGAAAAAACTTCAATCCCATTGTATTTTCTGGAGACTGTTTTTATTATCATTGTAGTTATCAACTGTGAGGATCACCTAAATAAAATGTCATATCCATTTGGTTAAAAAAAATGTAGGCTGGGGAGAGAGTTCAGTTGATAAATTCTTGCCTTACAAGCATTAGAACACTAATTCAATCCTCAAAACCTGTATTTAAAAAGCAGTTGAAGGTGGTGTTGCATGCCTATAATCCTAGTACTGGGGTTGTGAAGACAGGTATGTCCTTGAGGCTCACTGGTCAGCCAGCTCAGCCTAATTGGTGAGTTCCAGGCCAGTGACAGATAATGTGGTAGCTGAGGACTGATACCCAAGGTGTCCTGTGGCTTCCACATGCCCGTGCATGTGTGTGCACATGCAATTCCACATATAAATCACGCTCACCCATTCACACACACACATACTAAAAACGTATAAAATCCCAAAAAATGTTTATGAAATTAATCAAAATTTATACTATGATAACCATTCAAACTGTACAAATCCTTATTGAGCCTCTTACAATATTAGACACCATTCTGAGTATTGAGGCTGAGGACTTTGAAAAAAAAAAAAACAAAAGTTCTAGCCATCACTAAGCATGCATGCACGTGTGCACACACACACACACACACACACACACATAGACACAGACACACACACACAAACACACACACAACACACAGGCTTTCCAATTACACTAGTCACGAATCCCTGTGCAAAGAATTGTGACAGGGAGAACAGACGAAGGTTGAGCTTTGGATGAAAACATGAGCATCCTTCTTTTCTTCTGCTTTCCAGAGGTTTTCAAATTGCCTGTAATAACCATCTACTTCTACGCTTAGTTTTGAAAACCCCATATTGGGAATTATCAAGTTTGTGTTCTATGCAGATTTATTGAGTTATTTTCCCTGCTTAAGGAAAAACTGCCAGCTATCCAATTTATCGATGCCAAGGCCTCACGTGCTTATGCGCGTCAGTCAAGCTGTCCAGCACGCATGTGTGAGCGCGCGCATGCAGACCGATATCTCTCTTGCTTTGCTAACGTTGGTTATTCTTCAGGGTGTAGTTCGGGAGTTTGCACCTACAATACTGCATGTAACAATTTAATGAGAAAATAATTTACTGATAAACTACGGTTTGACAGACATCAACTTCTTATGGCATTACCCTGTTCAAACAAATAAATGAACTGTGACACGTTTGAAAATAAATGAAGAGGGTGGAGTGGGTCTCGTAGCTGCAACAGGCAATGCGGAACTTCCAGTTAGGAATTTGGAGTGATGTGAGAGTTTGAACATTAACCTAAAGACTTGCCATGAATCCAGCCTAAACAATGCTGCTAACATTATACTTCATTTTCATCTTTAAAAGTCCAGACTGTTGTCTTCAGTTTTTTTTTTTTTAATGAAAACTCAAATAAGCAAAGGTCAGAATCCTAACCTATAACCACAAAATATAAAAAATAAATCAAAAGATCGTCGAGTTTTGTCTTATTGTTCATAAACTCTCTAAACACTGAACCCTAAGATTTTTCAAACAAACAAACAAGAAAAAAAAAAGATAAGGAATAAAATCCTACACTGCTCTGAAACAATCATCACAAATCTCAAAGGATAATTTGACTTCTGAACCTGCTATCCCAACAAAAATGATTATGCCTAACCACTTGCCTTTGTTCACAGACTAATCACTAAATTGTGAAAAATCACCCTCAACTTACAAAAACTGCCCTTGATTATAAATAATTGCCCAAGACTGAGAAAAAGCGGCAGGCAGGATCCCAGTCTTTCATCCAATTTATTCAGCAGTGATCCACATTCCACTTGTCTAGACTAAATATAGCAGCGTTTATACAAGAAATCAATAGTGCGCGCAGAGAGGAGAGCAGAGGCATGAATATTTCATCAAACATGAAGAGAAGTGGCAATCAGCAGAGCTGTGGCTCTGGCTGGTTCTCTTCGGCCTGTTGGACTCATCCCTGAGACTTGGACAATTGCTCATCTTTGTTAAGCACCCTTGTATCGCTGCCATTATTTCTATTTTTAGCAGCCATTGCATTGTGGGTGGCAAAGATGCTTCTTATGACAAAAGGAATGTTGGATTTTTCTGACATCATTGCTTACAGGCTAAGGAGCTTCCCAGGAACCAAAATAGAAATATAGGACTAGGAGTGAGCGTCAACAAGTGACAGTCACCTTTGTATACAGAATGTGAAAGAAAGGGCACTGTGTGTAGCTACTGTTTTATAACCAGAAATAATCCATTCATTCACAAAGAAAATGTAACCGTCATTTTTAATAGTGGATAAATAGAATGGCCTCTGTTTATACTATTTTGCTGTTGTTTAGGAGACACCTAATTCTTCAATCATTCAGAAGCAGTAGTCAGTGAGTCAGGCTAGAAGGAGGCTGATGATAACACATATTAGTATTAACATTAGTTATTAATGAATTGCAGTTTTTTTTCCCTAAATAACTTCAACACCCAGGAAACAAGTGAGAAAGATCCATGGTAAAACTAGTTTTGTTTAGACTGCTTTTTCTGAGATTATAAGTACATGCAAAGAGCTGAAGAAATGGCTCAGTGGTTAAGAGTACTGGCTATTCTTCCAGAGGACCCTGGTTCAAATTCCAGCGCCTCACTAATGGTTAACAGCAATCGGTAATCCCAGTTCACGTGGATCTGACATCTCCTTCTGGCCTCTATAAGCAATGCACAGACAGACATGCAGACTACCATACATGTAAAATAAAATAAATACAACTTTAAAGGAAAATAAATAATAATAAGATAAAAATAAATACATGCAAACATATATAAATATTATTTTAGGTTTTTCAAATGTCCAGCTGGATTATTTATACACATTTATTTTCTGGTCTTAATTATCACATTATAAAAGCCTAATTAGTCTTTGTTCCTAGACTTGCTTCTTTGATAACGTCTGTTCTGCTAATCAACAGGCACATTTTTTTCAAAGTATTTTTCAGTTTCTAAAGATTTTGTAAATCCAAAACCTCTCATTTCAACCAAAACAAAACATGTGTGTGTCGTGTGTGTGTGTGTGTATGTGTGTGTGTGTGTGTAATACTTAAAGTTGATTAAGCAACATATATATTTGTTTTTAATTAAACTTCTAGGGAAAAAAATGTATTATTTTTTTTGCAATCAATATCAGGGCCACAGTCGATTCTGAGTGCTAAGGCCAAATCTAACAGCCATACAATTTTCCATTTCTCCCTTTCTGATGCTGTAAGGAAAGCTTACATAAACACAAACAGTTTTCCTGTGTCCCAAAGCAGGACTCTGCTACGACTTTATCTAGTGGCTTCACAGAAATATCCACCCATTTTAAGATTCTTTCAAATGGGTAATCTTGTAAATAGAATTATCTTGACGACAGAATTTTGTACATGTACAACTCCCCTGTGGCTGAAGACATAGTTTAAAGCTTCAGTTTTACACACAAAGTAGTCATTATCACTACCAATTTGTGTGGGCAACTTTTATAACTCTGAGTCTGTTACAGAAATCAGAGCCCCGTCGAACAGCATTAGTTAATACTCATAATTACAGAGGTCCTAACTCAGGACATAGTGCCAACAATGCTGGCCAGGGTCAGCATCTAACTAGGTTCCTTATTCTAAAGAATGGTTGCCCATAAGTTCCTGGCAAGTAGACATATAAACTGAAATATCTAGATTTGAGAGAAAGAAATGTTGTTTTGATCACTTATTTGACGTCTTCTCTTCCTCTTCCACACACAGAAACCTCTAAGAGTGTGGACTTCTTGTCTCTTGCCTTGAAAGACTACTGTTCATCACCAAAGAAGTGGGAGATATCATTAGCTTGAGGTATGGGAAAGATCTGCATATAAACGGGGCTTCCTAAAGGATGGCCCAGAATGATAACTTGAGTGTAACTTTCCTATCATGAATCTTCATACTTGTCTTTCTTGGTTGCAGACTTCAGTCTCTGCGTGGCAGACTGGCTCTATTAAAATGCATTACCACATATGCTTAGGTCACCACTTGATCTCAGGTCAGTACTGAGAACTGTGACAATCCTAGCTTATCAAGGAGGGCTGAGATTGTCATCTCTCTGCTATAATGCCTTGTCTGATTGTTACTGTACTTTATGGCCAAATCAAAACAGGTAAGGAATAACTTACAACACTGAGACCCAACACCAATTAGGCTGCTGGATTGAAAATCACTGTGTATCAGACTCTGTATGTACGCACACAGTTCTGCTTGCCTTCCTGCATGCATTAAAGATGGTGAAGACTGTAAAAGATGATCCAATAGTCAAGCACTGTTTTTTATCCTAAATACTCGCCTCATGGATAAGATGTCAGCTCTACTCTGAAGAATTTTTGGAATGTTGCTCTGGTGCACATTTGCCTTTGGAAGGTTCTATCTAGGATTCTAACTTCACTATTTCTTCCTCCCATTCCAGATGTTGACTATCTCACAAATAGTGCTGATAGAGTCAGACTTTATATTTCAGTTTGTATTTAATCTGGCCTTGGAGCACTGGCTTACGGCAAGGTGATCTGATGAAGATAAACAGTGCAGGTCTTCACACTCCTGAGCGTGTGACCAAGCCTGCAAGTCTCTCTACAGAGGAAATCTACTAAGGAGGCCAGAGAACAGAAATCTGGACTTGTTCTTGATGGTAAAGGGTCGAGAATGCACAAAAGAGAAGCTCATCCTTGGGACTCAACAGCTTCTTTCCACTAAGCTTCCAGGTATGAAAGATGAAAACTCAGCCAGGATGGCTTCGCAGTGTAACCTGCTAGAAAGGGAATATACATTAGATGGCTTGATTGTCCAGGGAAAAAAAACCAAACAAACAAACAAGGAAAATATCACTTTTCTGTACTTTTCAGATATTACCATCTGGATCTTCCAGCTTCAGTGTTACAAAGGCTTTCAACTTCCAGAAGAGACTGACCTCTGGGACCCTGTAAGTCTGCAAATAGCGGTGGGCTGGTTTCGGCAAAACTTTTTAGTGGGTTGGATTTTGTTTTCTTCCAATCCACCTAGGTTTTATGGATTGGATGTTCTCAAAGACTTCTTGTTCAACAAAACTTATCATAGCCTTTACACCTCCTCTTCAGGCTTCTCTCCTGTTACCTCTTCCAGAAGCTGAGCCCCAGAACGTAACACAGCGTTTAAACTGCTTCTTGTCCTTACATTCTCCTTCTTTATCAATTTACTTCAGCAAACTTTCTCTTGGAGTATAATCTAGTCTTCTGCTAAACACAAAGGCAATCAAAATCAATGAGAAGCATGATGTGATCTTGTTGCCAGGTCTCACACTGAGTTTCATCTGAGGTGGGGCTAGACAGAATGGGGGCGGGAGGTTGTGTTCTGTGAACAGGGAGAATGCAACTGCAAAACAGCAAGTTATTCTAGGACGAGGGACCCTTGTCCTCTTCGGTGAGCGCTGACACCTGATGCTTTAGAGGAGAAAAGAACAGGTGTGCGTGGTGGGAGTGGGAAGAGTGGAGTGGCAGGAGAAAGGCCTCCCTCCTCACCGTCATCCCACCCCTTTATCCTTGCAGACGTCATACTGTGGCGTAGAAATAGCAGAGAGCCCACAGACGGAATTCTGCACTTTGATAAAGAGGTATAAGTGCTGAAGCCTTTTGCTTCCTTCAATGCCATGAAAATTAGTTTAAATCCCTGACATTTCCCTTCTCTGAGGCTACCACCTCTCACCCCAGCCTTACCTCATGTGGGAGGAAACAAGACCAATGTTTAATTTCTTTTCATTTTTAGTCCTTCTATTTGTCGGTTGTATCTCACCACAGGCTGACAGAAAACAGGCTGGAGGGCTGCTTGCATATAGTGCCGTGTGCCCTCAGTCCCCTTCCTCGGGACCACACTGCCACAACAGTTCTTAAGTTCTCTGAGCATCTCTTACCTCCCTGTCCTGCCCTCGCTTCCTCTGCACCTGTCTTCTCAAAACTGCTCTCTGAGCAACTGCTCGCTCTCTGCTAACCATGGTCAATCACAGGAACTCGCTACATTTTAAAGCTCAGATGATCTCTTTACTACTATTTAGTACAGTTTCACTAAAGCTTTTTGTCACTGCCCCTGGAGCACCCCCAAGGAGCCTTGGTCTTCAGGAGAGGGGGGGGGGGAGATGAAGTCTACAAAGTGTAATGAGGAAATAGAAACATGTGCATAGCTGCATGATTATGATCACAAATGCAAACTCATCCTGTGAAAATTGTAAAGCAACGATTTATTGAATTTTTTGACCATTTGAGTTTCTGGATTATAGCAAGTCTTTCCTTAAATTATTGGTAAGTGAATTAAAAATATTATCTGGCAAAACCAAGCAAGTATACAGAAACAAAAAGATTTAAGGTTTCATTTTCCATTCTCTCTCTCTCTCTTTCTCTCTCGATGTGTGTGTATGTTTTCTTTATTTTTTTTCCTTTCCTTCCTTCCTTCTTTCCTTCTTTCCTTCTTGCTTTCTTGTTGGTTTTTTGTTTGTTTGTTTGTTTGTCTGTTTTTGAGACAGGGTTTTTCTGTTGTAACTCTGGCTGTCCTGCAACTCACTCTGTAGACCAGGCTGGCCTGGAACTCACAGAGATCTGCCCGCATCTGCCTCCCAAATGCTGAATTAAAGGCCTTTGCTACCACCACCCCCCAACGGATTATAAATATCTTAAAGCACAGGACAACCACCAGACTGAGGTAGGAGAACATATAGAAAAATACACCTTCCCCATTTATACCATTTGCATCTGAAGAGTTACCAAATACAGGTTATATCCTGAATTACCTAAACGGTAATGCATAACACAGATCCATAATATATTACAAAATTAGCCAAAAGTGGAAAAGTATAAACTGAGTATTTATTTTTCTTATTTCCAATGTGAAAGAGGAACATATATATATTAAAAAAACCCACTTAAATTCATTAATCAAAATTCTTTGAAATTTTGCCCAAGAAAATCACCAGTTGATTTTCTCCGTGCTTAAAGATGCCTGTGACATGAATCTCTCCATTAGAATCTGTAGTCCCAGAAGTTATTTTTTATGGAAAATTAAATTATTAAGCTTGAATGTGCCTAATACCAAAATAAATGATTTAAAGAAAAAAGTAATATCCTTAATTTGACAACAATTCCCACCAAACTTCATTTTAGGAATGGAGATATACCTAGAATATTGTCTACTATTAGCTTATAATATAATCATCAATAAATAAAAAGCATGAATAAATTATCAAACATTAAAAGGACAATTTTTATAAGAATCCTGTAAATCGGTTTGTCCAGAGGTACAACTCCCACTCACAGTGACTGTGGTCAAGTCATGAATGTCTTCAGTTTCTTCAAGTGCACTAACACATGCATAAATGCAAAGAAAAAAAATAAATGCAAGAGCCAATCTTGGCTTTGATTTACTTTTCTCTTATTTCCCAGAGGTCTGGACAGGAAACAAAAAATAACCACAAATGACTAAAATATCAGTAGTCCTTTAAATATCAACATTCAAGCTAAAGCAGTCTAACTTTTTAATCAAAGGCTTTGCTATTTTGATTTGCTTAATTCAAACTCTTTCTCTGCAAATATACTTTTGAATTAAGCAGTCATAACAAACCATTACACAAACATGAATTGCCAACTAATTTGTAGTGCACATTTACCTCTCAACTCAAAGGGAACAAGAGATAGTTTATTCTAGAACCAACTTTGAGTGACCATGGACTGAGAAGAATACAGACTTGGGTTATGCATGTTCTAATGGGTAAGCAGTTTCATTAAGTTTTTATAGTAAAAACAAAAAGCCATGAATCAAGGGCATTTTTTAAATACACTGGTAGAATCATCAGACAAGCAATTACAGCTAGACTCGTGATTCTACTGTCCGCCTCAGATGCAATCTAATGACAATCTCAGCTTTTGAATTGGTGGAAGCTAATGCTCTCTGCTAAGTTAATAGAGCTAGAAAGCGCTTTATCTATCAGTGACAGGATGCCAGTTATGACACAGAGGTGGGCTATTCAGGGTCTAAAGGTAATTAGCCTCTGTGCCTGCATCATAGCAGTTTCTCTACTGAAATTCTGATAGTCTTTGCAGACACAGGTTCTTTATAAGAATTCTCATTGATAGGTCCATAGTTTTACCATGTCTGTTAGTGTCTTATGATCTGAGAATTGAGTTAAAACTTCAATGAGCTTCTTGCACTACAGAAACAAAACCAAGCCAGTTTGGGTCACTTTTAAAGGAACAGGAACTAAGAAACCAAACTATAGCATTTTGTAACTAGACATAAAAATTTAATCTGATATAAAGGCACCTGCAAAAGAAACCCTGAGGAGGCAGGAAATTTTAGCCTTTTAAATGGATAATATAACTATTAACTTGAAAGGGTTCTTTATTCAATGAAACTCAAGATTCTTCATCTGAGATTGGGAGTAAGCTGACTTAAAAATACAACAAGAGTTTGGCAAACTCCCCCTCATTAATATTTTCTGTGCAAATTATATTACATTTTCAGTTACAGACAGGCATGAAATAACTGACATCTGCAAATGGCTTAAAAAATCTTCCCCATGGAAACCTGATATTATATACAGAGGATATCCTGGTAATGACAGAACCTAGCATATTATGTGGCATAAATATAACTTGATAGATATGGGTTGAATAAATGTCTCTTATCAGATACTGTCCCTTGTGTCCTCTAAGAAGGAACTATACTTGGTTACACCTCAAATAAACTTATTCAAAGCCTGTATTTGCATCTTTCAGGCGATCTCAGTTTTGGCCTGGGGAGACAGCTCAACTGGTAAAATGCTTGCTATACAAACAGAAGTACCATAGCTCAATCACGAGCACCCAAATAACAAGGCTGGGTATAGTATTGTGCACTTGCAATCCCAGAGCTCCAGAGGTTGAGGTACCCTGATGCTCAGTGGCTAGCCAGCCTAGCCTAACTGGCAAGCATCAGGGCAGGTTCAAGATCTTGTCTCAAAAAAAAAAAGAAAAGTAGATGCTGCCTAAGGAACATCTGTGCCTCTTACACACATGCATACATGTGCTTGTGAATGTCCCACATGCATCTTCCCACTGACATGCACACACACAGAAAATAACACACATCTTGGAAGCATATAAACATCTTAATAAATAAAACATCTTCTAGTAAGAAAGAATCCAGTATATTCTGAAGGGTTCAACATCCAAATTTAAGACAACATGCATTCTTCCAGGTTGCAGAGTCCTGGAATAATAAAAGTAGAAGTGCTGTGTATCATGACATCCTTATTTTCATATTTGATCTAGCAGTCTGTTTCTTGTCTCCTCTGTACTCATTCATTCCTACAGAATTGAAACAGGACTTCAACCTAAATTCTCAGGAAATCCTTATACAGAAATACAACCAAACCACAGTTGTAGAGTCTTACTACAGTCTAATATCTGGTTGTGCTGCTTCTAAAAATCAAAAACATCTCTTTAATCACCTGGGTAGTTGCTTCCAATACAGCCTTAAGACTAGTGTGAGCATATAAAACCAACGTGAATGCATATGTTTTGAGGGTATAGGAGGAGAAACTGTCCATTCACTTCCTTCCCGGTCCTTCCCCTCTGGCTATCCAGGCTCCATGGCATTCTGATTGAGCTCACTGTTCTGTGGGCATATTCTACATTTATTTTGCTAAATTCAAACTAGGGACAAATCATTCTACTGCTCTTTCAAATAACATAAAATTGTGATTTTATGAGAACCATAATTATGAGATTTTTTAAAAATACTAAATATATTTATACTTTGTGCATACAATTTACATAAAAAGAGTGATAAAATCAAAAAGGCCCCCAATGTTGTATAATTTGAAACTTGGTCAAGCCAATTTGATTGGCAGCTACGGCCATGTCATTGCCACAGGGTGGCACCACTTCAGCTTGTAAACAGAGACATCACTGCCCTTTTCAGGAAGTGCTTTGGGTATGAGTTTTAAAACATGTGAGTTCTCAGAAGTCATGTATGCTAATAAATGAGCTTCTCTAGGCTGGTTCTAAGTTTGTCTTTCCAAATTTGGGCAAGGATAATGTAAAATACCATGATGCTCGGGAGAATTGCTTTTCTTCTTTGAATTATAGAATCCATGCAAAGCACTTACAGTGCTCCAGACACAGCTCTGAGTGTGTAACAAAAGGAATGTTCATCTGTTTTTATGATATCACAAAGCTGTGCTTTCTATAACCTGTCCAACAGACTTTAATGCAATAGTCCTTTACAGATAAGAAAAACATAGCCATCAAGCAATGTGGCCAAGGTCCCAGGTCCCAGATGTAAAGCAGGAATTAAACACACACCACACACCACTGGACTCTGGAGCCTTGGTCCTGATTCCTCTTGGGTTCTGTAGAAGGAATACTCCATTGTATCTATAGCCTTTGAGGTAAGCCTTAATGTAAGTGTGACCAAAAGCTTTTTGTTAAAAAATTACCTCTCTGTATTTTTAGAGGTGAAGAAAAGCTTTTTGCTTGTACCCGACAACATATACCACAGAGAATTGCATTCTTAAATATATTTCTGCATATTTCGACACATTTGTATATTTTCAGGTAAGCTTAACACATCGTTCTTAGCATGTATATTTTAATGCTCTTTAAAAGAAATGATTCCGTACTTAAGAATTCCACATATAGAACTTCACCTCTTATGTTAGCTTTTATGGAGCTAATAATTTCATATATTCTGCAGCTTCCCACCAGTCTCTCCTTAGAGCCACAGTGCCTTACTCTCTCCAACCTGATCCACTGATTCAGCAGTAAAGACTGTCTCTGAATGAAGTCATCCTTGGCTACTTCATTAATCAAATCCCACTGGATTAGTGCAGAGGCTGAAGTATGGAACCCTAATTAACTGTAAACAATGTTAATGAGGTTTGAGTGCTTTACTCATACATTTTAGGTTATTTTTTAACTGATGAAAAGAGTAACAAAAATGTGAAATATCTGATTTTTGACGGTGTGAGAAAGGGTTTGACGGGTTAGATTATTTTCTTAATCGATTTTTTTGTTTCTGTTCAATACTCTCTGTGTTCTATAAGAGAGAAAATTACTGGTCATAATGAGGCAATAGATAAAGAAGAGGATCTACCTTTAAAAAGAAGCTTAAAGCAGTAAAAAAAAAAAAATAAAACTTTTCAAATACCCAAGTATAGATTTGCTCATCAAGGAAAGATATCCATATTTGGCATAAGAAACTGTAATAATACTTCATGTGGTTTCTCTTTAATTAGACTGTGTTTAAAAGTTTCTATTTCTGGTAGATCTCATAGTATCTGTTTATAGAGCTAGCCACTATGGAGAGAGCTGTCAGCAAAGACTGGATCTGAATATTTCAACAAAGCCTCGGGATGATTGGTCTGAATCTGAAGCAGAAACTAAGCACCCACATATCTATATGAAATTAGAGAAAGCCCTAAAATGAAATAGATCTCTGCAGAGAAAGAAGCAATAAACATGGTCTGTGAAACAAATCCCGTCTCCCATGTTTTCTAAGCCTGTAAGACTCAGTAAGACTACATACTACTTTTGTATGTGTTCTTGTATGCATGGGTGTAGTGTGTGAACGTGACATATACAGGGCAGAGGTGAACATCTGCTGTTGTTTATCAGGCCTAATCTTCCTCAGTTCATTTGTTTGTTTGCTTAAAAATATTTTTATTATTTAATGTGTAGGAGTATTTTTGTTTGCATGAATGTCTGTATCTGTTGCCTTTAGAGACCAGAAAAAGGCATGAGATCCCCTGTAACTGGAGTTACAGATAGTTGGAGTCCCCAGTTGGGTGCTGGGAATTGAACCCAGGTCTTCTAGAATAAAATCCATTGTTCTGAAGCTCTGAGCTGTCTCTCTGGTACCCACCTTGGTTTTTGGGACAGGGTCTCTTAATGGGACCTGGAGCTTGCTGATTAAGCTGGACTGACTGGCCAGAGAACTTCAAGGATCTGTAGGTCTCTATCTTCCCACTTCTGGAATTACAAGTGCTTGTCATGATGCTCCACATGGGTTTTGGGGCTAAACTTCAGGCCTTCCAAAGTGGAGTGGGGGAGAGACTTAGGGGGGAGAACAGAACCTATTTTATAGCATAGATATTATGTAAAAATATACCTTGTTTATAAATCAAGTTTTATTGGAACATAACTACTCACATTTATTTATGTCCAGAGTCAGAGTTGAATGTTATAGAGTCATTATGACCTTCTAAAAATAGAACATGAATCACCTACCTTGTCAGACAAAGCTTAATGGGAATCCACAGCCAAATTTTATTCTCACACTCTAAAATTTCCCAATATCCTCAAATTTTCAGGCTATCTGTATACTTTGTTGGTTTAAATGTAGAAAGTTAAACATTAAATATTAAAATAAATGTAGTTTATTTTTATCCAGAATAGTACACAATTAGCAAGAAATGTGCCGTGTACAAGCAGCTCTAGGAATGTTCATTAAATTAGTGTATTAATTCTAGACTTTATTGCTTGTTCTTTATTTGAGCAGTTAACTAATAACAAAAATTTAAAGACTCCTAGCATTTTAAACAGACGAATGCATGCTGAGCACCAGCATTGAGTTCTTACATCATTTTTCACAATGAATATAGGAGCCCCATTATTTAATTTTAATATTATTTCATATTTACAAGAAAATAACAAGCAACAGATAGGACAGAGTAACTCTGCCCACATCATTTTTACTTTTAATTTACTTTGTGTATACCTGATGTGGCTGTGGGAGAAGGCACACATGCTGGCACATGTACAGTAAGGTTGCGGAGATAGCTGTTTCCTTCCCCCTTTTAGGGGTAAACACTTCATAAGCTGGACCATCTCAATGGCCCTATAGTACTTTTAAGTGCTTTTTTTCTTTACTGTTTATAAAACATGGCAAATGCTAATTTAGGGAAGTCCAAAGGAAAGATACTATGTAATGATCCATACTCAAATATTTGTTTTTTTTCCCCCTAACGTATCTCTTTTCAATAAAGTGGAGCAGATCTGGAGCTTGAGCAGATCCTGACCACAACTCACTGCCAAACTTTGGGATCACCCTCATCGTGAGCAACAGCAAGATGTCCCACATGAAGAATGTTCCATCTTCAGGGTCAAGTCTCCTGCTTTTGGGAGGAGTCTTGGAAGCCTCAGGATGCTCACGTGGACCAGGAAGACTAGAATTCTGTCTGTATTGCTGAAACTATCAGCGTTCACTGGGACCTTGAGCCTGTGTTCCTGGGATACTCATTCCTGCAGGCTTTCTGGTACTTACGTGAAGTCCGGGTGCATATATTATGTCCCTGGTGTGTGTGTGATGTCCAGGTACCTCTGTGATGTCCTGGTGCCTGTGACTATGAAGGTACACGTGAGAAGCCTAGGTGCCCACAGGATTTCTGGTGTCTGCATGATGACTGTGTGCATGTGTGTTTGAGCAATAGCACCCAACTTCAGGTTGAACTTGGTCATGCTTAATCTCAGGCTAATGTGGGCCAGGTCAGT
Organism: Cricetomys ansorgei; assembly: GCA_026225945.1. Taxonomy (NCBI): domain Eukaryota; kingdom Metazoa; phylum Chordata; class Mammalia; order Rodentia; family Nesomyidae; genus Cricetomys; species Cricetomys ansorgei. Next base: position 41,183 of record JAMJFZ010003370.1, on the reverse strand, counting down.
GTCCATGATCAGAGAGGCCTGCTGCCTCCAAAAACCACAGTGACACCTGTGATCCATACTCCCCCCAAATCGGCTGGACAATATTTATTATTATTTTATTATTATTTTCTGGAGGGCACAGGGATGGGAGGATGGATCAAGGAGGAATAAGAAGAGGGTGTGATTGCGATACAGTATATGAAACTCAAGCAATTAATTAAAGTATTATGAAAAAGAAAAAGAATTTCTTTAATCAAATAGAAGACAGACAGCTCCAAACCACGTCACTGTTTCTGTACAAATGCCAAACTTACAAACATACATTTTACATATTTAAGTATTGTCCTGTCTTAGTTAGGATTTTATTGCTGTGATAACTCAGGGAGGAAAGATTTCGTTCTGCTTGCAATTCCATATCACAGTCCATCACTAAGGGAAGTGGGGACAGGAACACAAGGTCGAAACCTGGAGGCAGAAACAGAAACAGAGGCCATGGAGGAGTGCTGCTTACTGGTGGTCTTTATGGCTTGCTCAGCCTGCTTTCTTATAGAACCCAGGACCACCAGCCCAGGGGTGGTGCCATCCACAATAAATGGGACCCTCACATATCAATAAATAAAGAAAAATTTCCATAGGCTTACCAACAGGCCAACCTAATGGGGATAATTACTCAGCTACAGTTCCCTCTTCTAAAAGAACTCTAGCTTGTGTCCAGATGACATAAAAGGAGGCAGCCATACTCTTGCACACATACTAAAAAGGACAAAATAACATATAGAAGCCAACTTTTGAATGACTTTGATAAAGAAATGTTAGAAAACTAAAAACTAAATAATGTTATGTATACTTGGCATTTAAATTTTCATTTCTAATGTATAGGTTGATTTAGTTTATACTAAGTATTTTAAAGCACATTTTTTTTTTTTGAGACAGGGTTTCTCTGTTGTAACTCTGGCTGTCCTGGGACTCACTCTGTAGACCAGGACTGCCTGTCTCCCATGTGCTGGGATTAAGGGGGTGTGCCACCACTGCCTGGCCACATTAAAGCTTTAAGGAACTATTAGAAAGAGCTCAGAGCTCTAGTAAGATACAAGCTTGGCTATTACATACTAGTGATAGATGCATGACCAAATCACTAAGGAAATATTTTGTCTCAAACAAAAGAGTATATGGAAAATTAGCTAACCAAATGTTCTTCCAGGTATTAATGTAGTTTTAAATTCATGTAAGCAAAATTCATAGGAAATAGTAACCTTTAGTTAAACTACCCTGAGTCCAAAGGCTTACTACAACATCCACAATACAACTGAGATGTCCCCACTAGAACACTCAGCAGCTTGAGAACTTATATGTCACACAGAATTTTAAGACCTATATTTGTAAAATCATGTTTTACATCCACAGCTTAGAATTTGTAACCTTTCAAATTTAAAGAGAATTATCACAGTTAAAGAGAATGGAAACAATTCAGTTAGTCTCCATCCTAAGAGAAATGCACTTGCACAGGGGCGTTTCAGACTTCCTCCCCTGCAGAGTAGAGGAAACAGTACAGAGCTAGGATCTCTTGTGGTTCCCCAGCTCAGTAAGAACATTCAATCAGCCACATTCCCTATGTCTCCATTATGTATCAGTCCAGTTGGGTTTACTCCTGCAGAGGCAAAGTTAGCACAGTACACAGTATATTCATAGCCACAGTTCAGAACTTTGTTTACAGACCAAGTAGGACTGTCACAGCAAATGTCCTTTATCTTAAAGGACCACAGCATGTCTTCTTCCACAAAGAAGACCAGGAAACAAGACACAAACCCAGAGCCTGAGGGCTGAGCTGACATCCCTCCTGCTGGGTACATTTCTCCTCTGTACATCTCAGCTTTAGGAGTAAGTACATAAGCCCACCATTTAACTTTAGTATATGAAAATGGTTTCTATCTTTTCCTTAATTGCTTTATGTTACTTTTTCTCTCAAGAAGGCATAAATTAGCTTATTAATCTTCTTTCGATTGCTGGCTAATCTTCAATATCTCATTAGTTCTCTTAATTACTGTTTAATTCTCATAATTTTGTCCATGGATTGATGCCGATGATCATGATAGACAAAACATGCAGGCCTATAGTTCCAGTCGCGCCTCTTTATTCTAAGAGTCCTGGTTCCTCATGTATAAAACAACCAAAGAAAAGGGCTAAATCTGTGGTGAGCAAGTCTCTCTCTAGTGCCAAGGCTATTTCTTCCCCACCCCAAAGTCACACCTAATGTATGTGTATTGTTTCATGTTCTAAATGTTTCAGAGATTATATCTTATGAGGCATGTTTACTGTTAGCCTCCACTGATATCTTTGGGAAAAGCAGTTAGAAGACAAAAAGTGGCCCTAGGTATGATAAAAGGACCCTACCATACAAGAAATGGCAGAGAAAGGTATTTAAGAATTAAATCATGCTAGCATAGGCTTGGCCTGAGAAATTAAACCAAGTTCTAGTCAAAACAATTTTATTCCTTGATGGTGGTGTTTAGAAACTGCTCCTAAAAACTTCCATTATGAAGAGCAAAGCATTACTTTCATTTCTCTGATACAGTAAAAATATACCTTTTTCTAAAAGCTGATTCTCAGGAAAGTAAAATGCACAAAAATATCTTTTGGTTTTATTACTTATGAAAAAAAGAATAAAGTCTCTCTCATTTAACATATTATACCATAGAAAAATATAAGACATAGTTTGAGAAAAACAAATTTAGAAAAACACATTATTCTGATCCCATTAAATATGATGACTATTTGAGGGCAGACATGTCACATAATAAGGAAACACAGAATTGCAAAGGCATTACTGAAAACACATTGTCTATATTATAATTACATAAATATTTCCTGTTTTGGTTAACAGAGAAAGATTCTAGCTCTTCCACGTGCTTATATGAAGATACAGAAACATCACCAATTTGTTCTTATTATTTCAGTTTAGTTAGTTCCAATCGCACCTACATGTTCTTTGTTGGATGAAATGGCCAGAATTCCTGCTGTTTCCTACAGAAGTAGCTCTCAGTGTCCAAGGAGAGACACTGAGTCCTGTTCAATAACTGAAAGAACTCCTTTTCCCTCCCCTTCTAATTTGGCTGCAAGTCAATGCTGTTTTTCTCATTCCCACTGTTTTGGACATATGCTGGCTCAACTAACAATGGTAGGCACAGCAAGCTGTCCTTGATATGGTGCTGATTAAGTCATCTTGCAAGCATGAGGAATTTGGATATTAAGGTGCTAAGAAAAAAATATTCTAAGATAATCTTTCTTGTAAAACATTTAGATTCCCAATTTTAAACTGTATGACAAACAAACCACAGGATACTTCAAAAAAGATACATTTGTTCAACCAATACTTGCCTAGGCATTTACGATGCAAAGGAAACTTAGCCATAACTCACAAATGCTATGTAAAATGGTATGGGATAATAGGAAAATGAAAGGCCACGGATGAATTTATAATAATGACTTTTCCCACAGTAATGGTTCGAATGAGTAGAAGACATTAAAGTTTGCTTGCTCTTAGCATTCTACAAAACCCACGTAATTAATATAAAATTATAATGGTTATTATGAGTTACAAAGTAGCCTAAAGAGAGAGTAAATGTTTGAAAAATAAGACAGTAACATGTAAGGCCAGTACAACCTCAGTTTCAGTGTGCGGAGAGGATGGCGTATAGATTCAGGGGGGCAGTACCACAATGAGCCCTTCTCTGTGACTGTGAGACAACACTGGCGGCATCAAAGTCCTGGGACTTCATTCCTGCCACCTCTTCCCCTAACTCTGAAGTTCCCACACAGCCTGTGAAAACACCGTGAATAACTGGAAACAAGCTATCAGAATAAAATCTGTATTTTATTTCATTTTTGGATTAGAAAAATGAATGTGTTTTCTGAAGATTCTTTAAAGTGTGTGAACTATGTAAAATGTAAGAAGAATTAACTACAAATAATGATCGACCTTAAAGGATAAGTAACTACATGAAGCTCTCGGGGGGCCCCATTTTTAATGAAAAGAAATGCTTTCTGTATTTGAAGACGGAAGACTACCAAACTATACGAAGATTCTTTAAACAGCTTTTAAAAATCTTATATCGTGGTTGCTTGTTTATTCTAGTCTCATACATTGTTAAAAACTTGTAAATGCTACATTCTTTCAAGTTCAGCAGCTGGTGGGCTGACTTGTAAAAAGAAATATAATTGTAACTAAATGATGAAATTCAATTAAATATTTACTAAGCCCCTAAAATACAAAAAGCCCAATGTAAAACAACAATTAGCATGTGAATAAATAAAACTTTTATAATCTTGTTTTAAATTACAAAGGTAACAGTATGCTCATGGCAAAACATTTCAACAGGATCAGAAACAGCAGAGAAAGCCAAGCTCTCTCCTTCTCCTGGAAAACACTTGCCCGAGTTTTCTTCTCATCTATAGTGATAGGCTGTTTCTATGCTTCAGTATATAACAGACAAAAACGAAAGCCACCAACAAAATGATGAACCCACCAGGCACTTTACTTTTATTTACATACGTAATAAAGAAAATCTAGAAAGAGATGAACGTAAAATATACCAGAAAGATTCGTGTTAGATATGAAGAAAAACTCACCATCGTTTCAAAGTTAACAAAGCCCTAGGATGTGATTCAGCCTTTTTTCACAGAATCTCCTTTGACGTACATGTGCTTTTAAAGTTGTAGATCAATATCTCACAGCGAATAGATCTAAAATGTTGAACTAAGAGGAATCAAAATAGCTTCTTCTAATTTAAAAATGACCGTAATCACATTTCTAAAGGAGCTGGGAATCTAACACAGAATTTTCTCTTAGCTTAAATGAATATGCTATTGGAGATTGCTTAGGCATCCTTCTGAGTCTAGCAAATTCCTTAGTGAACCATCACCAGGTTGGTTTTCTCATGAGATCTTACACAGAAATTCTAAGTAAACAGCAATATCAATGGGTTTCTTGATGTGCCACACAGAAAACAAACCTGTGGAAAGACTGTCGGAGCCACTAGGAAATTAGACACGAATTACTGCATTTATTTAGTAACTCCCATGAGTAACTCACCCCATCTTCCTTGAAGCATTCAAAACCTACCTCATCTGTGAAATCATAAAGCATTACCAACATTTTTAACAGGCACATGAAAATGTGTGTGGAGAAACAGTGAGAAACAGAAGTTTTATTAAGCTAAATATCAACGTAAGTGACAGCAAATTTTAAAATGTTCATTTTACTTCTAGGGAAACGTTTTTCCATATGTGGGATTTGGCTGCTGACTTCCAAGCTGGAGTAAGGCAGAGATCGGGGGAATCTAACTAAAGATGCACAGAACATCTGGGTACTCAGCAAACGGTCCTTAGACTGGGAGATGCTCTGGACATTTCCATCACATTTTTAACTATTTTAGGGATATATGTGTATAGGGGTGTATGCCAAGGCGTGGATGTAGACATTGGGGTCAGGTGCTGTGAGTTGGATCTGTCCTTCCACAGTATAGATCCTGGGGATAGAGCTTAGTTCATCAGGCATGGCTGAAAGCATCTTTGCCATCGGACCTGTCTCACTAGCCAACTTTAGACTTTGACAGCATAGCTAGCATTAGAATAACATTGTAGCTTTATATAATTTAATGTTCTTAAACCCAAAGGTAGTAAAAGAGACAATTTTGGAGATTTTCTCCTTTATACTTCATTACAGCAAATCCCTAGTTCATCTAAGTGTATCACACAGAATAAAAGTGTGAATAAATGATTTAATGTAAAGTAATGCCGAGGAATATACCTACCTTTGCCTATCTAGCCCCTGTTGCTATAACAAAATACCCAAGTCTGAGGTATCTGAAAAGTCAGGTGCTTTGTTTTTGGCTTGTGGTTCTAAAAACAGGAGAGTCCCCATTCATATAGCCACAGGTGTCAAGGGTCTCATGCTGAGCCATAGCATGGCAGATGAGATTGCATTTATGGAAAATGTGCGACAGTGTCAAGCAGCCCTGGCAAATGTAGTGTGCTCTCACTTTATTGCAAACTTCTTTCTTGGTAATTGATGCAATCAGTCGCTTAGGCAGAGAGTTTCTCTTTTCTAAAGTTCCATCCACTAGGACTTTCCATTGTCCCATCCTTCCCAGAAGTCTGACCACTTCCCAGTACCATTACAACACTAACTCTAGCACCCCTACTTTGATGCTTAAGTCACGCAAATCCTAACTACCATTTCCACCTACAAAAATAGTGGAGATTCTTCCTATGGTCACAGGAGACATAGCATGACCTTCTGTCCTAGGAGTCTAGCCAAAAACAGTAGTTTTATTTAAGCACAGCCAAGATTGGAGGCAGGAGCTTTCTGGAAGCCTGCAAGAGTAACCTGTAACTTTGGAATCTAGAGGAAGTATTTTTCATATTAGAACTTTGTCCTTAGAGACAGAATCTTACTTAGGTAGCCTGGAGCCTGGGAGGACGTGAAACTATCTATGCAGTCCAGTATGATCTTGAACAGCTTATCCGTCAGCCTTTACTTTCAGGAACTGGAATTACAGCATGTTCCACCATGCCAGAACATTTTTTATATATTCAGGATTTTATATAGTCTAGGCCGGCCTCAAACGTGCTCTATAGCCAAGGTCTCGAGTTTCTGACACTCCTGCTGCTGCCTCCTAAGCGCAGAGATTACAGAAGTATATCACACCTGGCTACAGAATTTTTGTTGACATATTTTCCCCCAATTAAAAGGTCTCTGTATTTTCATTATAGAAAAAAAATACAAGAAAGAAGAAAACAGCAATTTTACTGTTTATAAACAATGTGAAATTCATATTTGAATTCTACATACGATGGGACCAACAAATGTAAACCACTTCTCATCTTGGTCTTGTCAGTACTATAGCATACCTATTACCGTGTTTGAAATATCTCAATTACTGCAATAACTCTGATAAAATAATCTAAGACATGGACTCATAATGAATAATTTAACCATATTTTAACTAGCATACATTTAACTTTCAGTTTGTTATTTTAAGCATCCTTTCGAATCATGCCTAATAATGGGTATTGTACAAAATAAGGAAATGCAAATAAAAGTCAGAAAATGTAATCATTAATTAAATTAATTAAAGCATCTGTAAGTATGAACTTGATGGTATATATAGCAAAATAAGATAGTATTTGAATTACTTTATGGATTCAAAAATCCCCATCATCATCACCATCTCATCTAAAGGCCATGAAAGACTATCACACTATTCTACTTAATTGCCCCAAGTTAGCCATGAAAGACTATCACACTATTCTACTTAATTGCCCCAAGTTAGCCATTATAACAGTTTGTCAATAATTAGCAATGTCTCCAACTTTAGTAACAGACTTGTGGAAGACTTCCCAATCTTTTGCCACAAGTAACAGTGCTGAAATGGAGATTTCTGTGTATAAGGCATTTTCTGTAATTAGAATTGTTTCCTTAGGAGAGGTTCCCAGAAATGGAATCAATGAATCAAATGCCATGAACTTGTAAATCTCTTGATACCAACTGCCAAATGACTTTCCAAAAGCATTCGACCAAATTACATTTCCAGCAGCAGCAGAGCACGAGAAAGTTTTGAGAAAATGAACAACGTTAAACATTAAAGGAGACTTTTGAACACAGTATAAATTTGATGTCACAAAACAATGAAACCATAGATGTGCATACGCCACTTATCTGCCAAGTTCAAGTCAGTTGGCTGAACATGCTCTACACACAGAGAGTTGAACTAGTTCAATGTTCTGGTTTGAAGTGAGTGTCCCTCACTGCGTCCTGTGTTTGAACATTTGGTCTCCAGGCAATGTGGTTGTGGAACATTTAGGACATAAAGTCTAGCTGGTTGCCCTAGGCCATTCTGACTGGCCCTTGAGGTTTATAACTGGCTACTTTCCATGCTGGATCTCTGTGCTCCTGATTGTCAAAGACATCAGAAACAGCTGCATGAAGCTCTCAAGGATGCAAAGCTGCTCCATCTTGTCATCCTTGCCACAATGACTAAACATCCAGAGCCAAGAACCCAAATATGTCTTTCCTCCTATATGTTTTTTCTGTCAGGTTCTCTGCCACAGAAGTGAGAAAAAAATAGCTAATATATTAAGGAAGAACAGCTAAACTAGATTTGTAAAAAAAATTATTAAAACAGGAAAAGGACATAGTGATACAGACCCAGGGATTTCTAAGAACAAAGTTAGAGGCCATCCAATCCAGTCTAGGAAGAAAGTTCATGAAGTGTCCTTTGAAACTCTAACTCACCCAAGGATTAAATAGGAGTTATGTGGGAAAGGAAAGGATGAAGACAGTCGGAGACAATAATAGAGGGGTCAGCATGAGTCCTAAGTGCCTTGAGGACACAGAGAGTAATTCATGCATCTGTTACTCTTGGTGCACCAAGAACACACAGATGCTGTGTATTATAAACTTACAGTGAGCCTCACTGGGTGGGTTAGCAGAAAAAAATGATATGATTTAAAAAGTAAGCACCCTATGCAGACCTCGTCTCTGCCTCCTAGGAAATGCTGAGGAATGCTAGGAAATGCTGAGCCTGCAGCTGCCAGCTGGAGCTGCAAAATCAAGAGCATCCACCTATCTAACCGTAGATGCTGGCAGAGAGCAAATCAGCTTCCATCCCCTCATGGGGGAAATTCTTAGAGACAGTCAAAAGTCTGCAAAGACTTCTTTTTAAAAACTGTATTTCAAATACCCCAGCCAGTGGTCATCTGGAACCAAAGCATATACTTCAGAAGAGCAAGACTCAGCTCACTGGGGCTAGTGTAGAAAAATAAAAAATAAGTTCTCACAGTACAGCTTGTTCTCAATTGTTTGATTGGACTTTTTGAAGTCTCCAGCAGGAACTGCCTTTAAAAGTTTCTTCTTAAAACAAAATTGCTATCATTTATTTTTTACTGAATTTTTACACATCATTAAGGCATAGCCATTTAGCCTTTAAGACAACCATACTGTTCTTAAGGAAAAAAGCTTCCCCTAAACATAGGATTTTTAAGATTTTTATTTTACAATAAAACAGGCCACAGGCAAATAAACACAGTTCTGAGTTAAAAGGAGCAAGAGCATTAGGTTTCAGAATTATCGTAAAAAAGGAAGGTTGTAAGGGTGTAGCAGAGGATGAAAGCAGACCCAGCCCTGCAGGCTTCCTGCTGGCTGCTGGCGTGGTCCATGCCAAAACATACAATGCCTCACACAGCACACACACACACAAAGGAGCACACGTACAGCACTGGGTGCTTGGCTCTGGGGCTCAGCTCTTCTCTCTCAAAATGTCTAGTTCAGAAGTGAAAGACGATTAATGAAAAGTCTGAAGTGTTAATTCAGCCAGTCTTGTATAAGCTACTTCCAGGACACTTGGATTAGAAATGGGCTTTTAAGCTTGTGCATATTCACAGTTTCTACTGAGGGAATGTCATCTGGGAGAGTCATCTCCCCTGGATGACAACTCTACCCATTACATACTTCCATTCCCAGACAGCTTGCTCCTTCAGGGTTGCTATTGAATTTCTCTCTAAACAATCCATTTTGAAAAGCTTCTTAAAGGAAGACAAAAATCTTGACACTGGGAAGTAAATCTGGCTCAGGGTGTCCACTGCGCCATGACAAAGAATGCCATGCCTACAGGTGTTGCCATGTTCCAAACTAAGAAGTGCAAGAATATGCCAGAGTGGGAGCGGGTACACTGTGCCTCAGAAAATGCAGGGACCTTGGCCATATTTTCTCTTCCTCAAAAGGCAGTGGCAGCTTCTGCTAAGCTTGAACAGTTGCTGCACAAAGGGAAGCTGTGTTTATTTTGCTCTGTTCTCAGCAGTCTGCTGCGCTAGGGTTGTAGAATGTTTTTCTTTCCCCTTTTCCTTTCTTTCTTTCCTTTTCTCTCTCCCTTTCTTTCCTTTTTTAAAGTTTACATTTAAAATTTGTCTTTTCTCACTTTGATGCACTAAGATGTGTGCACTGGGGTGGGGGGGGGGCGGCTTCAGATTAGATGGCAGCATAGAAGCCTGCAATCCAGAATATAAACCAACTTCTAAATATCTTTAAGGTTCAAAGAAAACTAAATTTTGAATATCTTGTCCATTTTCAAGAGTATAAAAGTACTTTACTTATAATTTATATTTCCACCTGTCATCTTACATGCACTGGATGTCTTACAACTCTGTGATGTCCTTGAATAAAATACATAAAAAATATTAAATCAGGAGTATAAACTTTCATGTTAGTCATAGCTTGGAATAAATTCTTGCATAATTTTCATCAGAAGTATCACAAAAGATTATGTGATAATTCTAGTCAAATGTTCAAAGAATTTTCATATGCCCAGGCACAAAAGAAAATGAATAGTATGCTGATAAGAACAAACATGATTATAATAATAAATTCTCTTTACGCACAAGAGAAATCTGAATTCAGTGCCCTGTGATGATTGTAACAGCACCTTACAAACACACCATACCATCACCCTCTGCACATAGGTGGCCAAACAGAATCACCACAGAAAAACACTTAACCTAGTTTTTCAAAAACAATTTAAAGCAATGTTGGGTTTCTGAAACTTAAGCAACAAAACAAGATTACGTTTTCTCAGCAGGCCGAATTCTGAAGAAAAAGTGACCTTGTTTCTCAGTATAAAAATAGAATAAAACTAAGAAATAGGGTCAACAGATTACCAAATTCTATTATACCTACTTGCATTGATGCTGAGCCATGTATTTAGTAATTGGGTCCTTTCTACAGTGCTCTTCACTTGGTCAAGAGGCCAGGACAAACTTAAGAAGTTGTTTTTTCTAGATCTGAGTCTCTGCTTCTTCTTTCCTCCCAGACCCCTTAATTCTGAAGCTCCCTGGGTTCAGTCCTTGGTCCTCTTCTCTGTCTAGAGTCACTTTATCCTCGATCTCATCTAATGTTATGCTAATATCTCACGTATACATGTCTAGTCTGAACCTAAGGCCTGAACTATGAGTACTTTCTACTTGTAGATTTAAGGTTTATGATCAAGTGACCCCATGAAAGGAGAACTCCTCACATCCACTTGTACTTGATTTGTGCGTGTATAAAATTCTCTGTGCTGCTTATTCATAACTATATACTTGTGGCTGCTCAGAGCAGAAGGCCACATAGGCATCTTCCACCATTTCTCTCCTCTCATATGTGGAAGAATATTATAAGTTTGACATCCAACCAAGCTACTGTCTAGGTTCACAGATCACAGAGTTCCACGGTCAGGAAGTACTCCTAGGTTCAGATGCATGACAGTTTTGTAAGCCTATGCTTGGAGGGACACTGAATGTATACTGTTTGAACCAGTTACAAATAAAGACACAGAGAACTACTCGTGTGCCATTTGTGTGTGTGTGCCTAAGTTTTGATTTCTATAGGTTAAATTTGCAGTTATGCATCTATTGGATGAAATGGAAAATATATTTTATATTTCTTAACTTATGGTGAAATGTCCCTAGAATGGCAATGTCATTTTACCATCCCACCAACAAATTATGAGCAACCAATTTCTCTAAATGCTATCCTGAATTTGGTATTGTCATATCTTTAAATTTTAGCCATTCTAATGGGTATATATTAATATTTGATCTGTATCACCTGTCTGATGGTTAATGGTGTTTAACATATTTTCCTGTGCCTGTCTGCATTTCATTTAGTGAACTGCCTCTGTGGTTTTAACATTCCCTTACTGCCCTGTTACCCATTTTTACTGTTGACTTTTGAGACATACCTTATACAGTTATCTGTTGCAAATATAGCTGGTGAAAACCTTGCCTCTGCAGACAATGTTGCATCCAGACTCGCATTCACTTACTAAAGCAGTAAACCCAAAAAGTTGTTACACATCAGGTGCAACTGTCATGAAATGACTGAAAAAAATTAGTTTTTGTTGTTTCCTCTTTAGCCTGTCAGCATCTCTATGTTCTCCATCCTACCTCTGTTACAAAATTAAGGAACAATTCAATGTGCTCAAATGTATATCCTGTGCTATTTGTGTACATTCACTATGGAGATCCATATAGCATATGTTATTGTAAGGCAATAATATATGCATTTCACACATTACTCTCAGTTTTATATAAAAACTTTATATAACCTTTAATAGAACTACAACCTGTAGGCTATCTTGCTCTCTTTATCATTGGTCCGATGGTGACCGACAGATTTCCATTTAGTATGTGTCTGAGTTTCAACTGTAAGTTTTATTGACTAAAAATCAAACCGACTTCCTTATTGGAAAGGGCTTTACATTTCATCAGGTTTTGTCACAAACTGATTCTATTTTAGCATCATTTCATGCTTACAAGTGAGGTTCAGCCAGGTAGTAGTAGCCCATGCCCTTAATCCCAGCACTGAGGAGGCAGAAGCAGGCAGACCTCTGTGAGTTCAAGGCCAGCCTGGTCTACAGAGTGAGTTCCAGGACAGCCAGAGTTACAACAGAGAAACCCTGTCTTGAAAAAAAAAAAAGTGAGGTTCAAGCCACTCTCTTAATCTCCTAAATATATTTTAAAATTAGGACTTGTGGTCTGTCACATTGCTGGTAACCACTAGTTTACAAATATCACCTCTGCTATTGTTTCACAGTCAAGTCAGGGAAAAAGCTGCTCACAGAAGCTTCTCCTGTAGAATAAAATAAACAGAAGAACTGGATGGAAAGGAATTGTTCAAATGCATAGAAAAAAATGGAGGCATGGTGGCCCACAGTTTGGCAGGTTCTATCACCTCTAGGCTTGGAGGGAGGATGGTGGATTATAGCACAGACACTGGGTTTATCATGCAGAACCAAAACACCTAGAAAGCTCCCCAACAGACCATCTTCCCTGCCTGCAAACCAGACGTGTGAGAGTAGACCTGGGAAAATGGAGAGAATGTAGTCAGTTAAAGGATATGGAGCCAGTGTAGATGCTGAGACCATGGTATGAGGGCTGTCCTGGAGAAAGAGCCTTGAATGGTCTGCGGCCACCAAAAGAATTTCTACATACACCCTTCAATCTTCCCCTGGTGTTTCCTATTAGCTGAACCTGAAGAAGACTCTGGAAAGAGCCTAGAGGTGATATTTGCCTGAATCTGTCCTTTGCGAAACTGAACAAGTCAGAGGAGATATGCAGAAAGTAACCAGCCTAGCTGAGACCAGGACCCATGCCTTAAAACTGACCAGAGAAAGACAAGTCAGGCAGATTTCAGTAGAGGACAGCATCTTAACAGCTCTAGTAAAAGGGCTGGTCAAATTTTTTTTAAAAAAATTAGGTTTATTGACTGCAAATGAATATGATTAGCTATGGAACTATGATCTCAAATCCTTAAGGATACTATGATAGTTTGGCAGGTCCAGAGGACACACATCGGATGGAAACTTCACTGTGAACATTGTCAGATGGCAGAGATAAAACCTACGGCAATTCCTCAACTCTGACCCCATCGACTGCTGTCTATGGACATTTCTGACCCACTGATGAACCAACATCCTCTATCATTAAGAAAGAAATCACAACACAAAATAAAGTATGAACAAACCAAATCTCTTGCCCACTAAGTGGCGACAGGCTATGTAAGTTTCATCCTGGATGAGAAAGTCTAAGAGAACGAGAAGATGAAAAAATAATCATCCAGAAAGTTTGAAATGGAAAGGAAGGCGAAGTTTCCCAAACGATCTGTTGTCAGGCACTTACCATTTCCTAGACAAATCCTCAGAACAGCAAGGTCACAAATGACAAAACCTAGAAGAAATGGCACTGAGAAGATACAAAGGCTGTTGATTCCTTGCCAAAAGCTAGCTTTCCCACTCTTCCAGGAATGCTTCTGTCAGTGTTCTTCTTGCTCTTATGCTGAAAGGATTTGTTCTTTACTTAAACACAACAGAATGACTAAACCTGAGGAAAACCTCTCTTTCCACCCTCTCTGTAATCATGCGGTGCTTGGCAAAAAGGGTAGCAAGGTAGACAGAAGCAGCCAGAATTTAGGAGGTATTCAGACAGTTCCCTCTCACGGGCCGCCTCAGAAGAGAACTGTTTTGTTGACACGTGTAATTTAAGTGAGAATAGAAATTTACAGTTTTAAAAAATGAGCTCATGTATGAGGCTTCGGGTAAGTTTCAAATACCAAACTCAAAAGCGTTTAACCCACAAGCCCCCGCCTCACCTTGCCTTGTACGTTCAGGACTTGGTGACGCGGTAGCGGGAAGTTCACTCCTTCCCGCCTCACCCCTGACTTCACAGCACATGCGCCTCTTCCATTCACTCATGCCGTTCTCACACCATACATATTTGCTGAATTTGCCACAGTTCCACCGGACATCTGCTGGGTGCTGTAGATCTCATAGTCTCACGTCTGGATGAGGTTCTATGTAGAAGGCTTGGGATACGGAGTCTTGAGACAGTATCTCAAAGATAGAGCTACAGTGTTCTAAAGATTTCCTTTACGGGGTCATTAGTATTTCAGCCATCTTACTATCACAATAAGGGCAGAGAAGTACCTTTTTGGTTCACTTTCTTGAGTTATCAAATATAAAAGTCTAAGCTATTTACATGCTTACATGGTAACATCTCTAGACATTTCTCACTGATTTTCAAAAGACTGTTGATTTTAGTGGCAACAGCCTCACAAATCCCAGTTTTACCAAGATACAGTATGAAAAGGATGGAAGGAATCTAACGCCGAAAACCAGAAACTGCCGAAGACTGTGTCATTGTGTGTCTACCAAACTTTAAAATATACCATAGCGTCACTTTAGGTCCACCCTGAGTGCTTAAGTCCACGGTCCGGGAACTGTGAGTGTAGGGCTCCTCCATGCTGGCAACATCAACATACTACATAAGGAAAACTTTTGCTATAGCAGGCTGCCCTAAGTTTTGTAGGGTGCTGCTCTGCATTGCCTGTCTACCTGTTAGATTCCAATAGTACTGCCACCTCCTGGGTGTACCAACAAAACATTTCTCCAGATATTGCTTTGAATGTAAGATCACCTTCATTTGAGATGTATAGATTTAATGGGAGAAGTGTGTGTGTGTGTGTGTGTGTGTATGTGTGTGTGTGTGTGTGTGTGTGTGTCTGTGTGTGCCTGTATGTATGAAAATGTGCCGAGCAATTCAATTATTGCTATAAAGAGGTAGCTATTAGGTAACCTGCTTCTTGAGCTAACTTTCCCTAGTTTACCATCTCATTCTCTTCTCATTCCTTAGTTCACTAACAATCAGCACTTCTTTGTCAGAGTCTCTTTTCACTCTCTAAATGGTAGCATGGCCCTAGGATCAGATATCTGGCCTGATGTTTTCAGATTTGTGCCGCCGCACTTAATCCAATCCACAGCTTCAAGACTAAATGCTGATGGTGCCCAAACCTTTCTACCTGTTCTATCCTTCTTTCAGATCTGCCCAGTCAATATCCTTACACTGACGTCTACTTGGCGTCTCACACCTAACAGAGCCCAAAACATGTTTTAGTAACTAAACACCCTCACACCAATGTTCACATGTAAGTAAAAAATAAAATCTATCCTACCCAGACCTAACATCTCAAGCTCTGTTGAAAGTTCTGTTTCTCCTCAAGTAATCAATATTAACAACTCTTTCAAAATACTTCTCCAACTGAGTAACCACTTCTCATGACTGACGCGCCATCTGCAAGCCTTGGCTCCCTCAGGTAAGACATTGTTCTCACTCTGATTGTCTTACCCTGACATTTGCCTTTGGAATTCCTTCTTCATGGGGCAGAAGTAAGATCGTCCGTTTATTTGGAACAGAATCAATAAGATTACGACACTTGCACACCTAAAGTTATCCTTAGGATGAGATCTGAAGATCTTTGCAATAGTCTTAAGGGCACTGCTCTCTGATCTCTGGATGTGCCTCCAGTCTCATTCCTTGTGCTCTTCTGTGGACCCTGGCTTCAGTAGCTCATTTTCTTTTCCTGGAGTATACTAAGTTGTAGTGAATGGCTGCTGTTGACTTGGACAAGGTCATATCAAAGACTCCAATGCCTCAGACCTATGCGAGCCTTCAAGGGTGAGACTCAGAGGATGGCAAGGCTTCCTTTGGTCCACATGAAAATGTTAAGCTTGTGTGCAGACAATGTCCACTGTATCTTTCTACTCCCAGATGTTTATGGTCTGATGACTGCCGTCCTCACAAGACTGCTGCTACTGTGTATGTGTGTTGGTCTGTCATTTCTTCATTCTTTGCTGCCCCTAGATAGGGTTCTGGGACCCAAGCCATACCAGGATGCAGCACTGAGGAAGGTCTGAACTTTTTGTTTTTCCTTGGGCTTAAAATGGTTTGCCTTCCGATATTACTACTGTTAGCTCACTTGCTGCTTTGAGGTTACTGAACAAAATCACTTTTAAGGTAAATTCAATTTAAAGTTCCTTTTAAAGAAATATTCCATGTTTCTCACTGGTATGAAGGCTCAATGAGAACAGAACATTTGGATATTTCATTCACTAAAAAAAGTGTACAGCAATCACTTAATATAACATAGAATTTGTGGGTAATTCAGCTCACATAATTTGAATAAATAAATGGAAAAATAGACAGACATATGAATGAATGAAAAATGAATGAATGAATGGGTCTGCCCGTGGCGCCGTAGGCCAGAATGGTAAAGCATGAAGTGTGAAAGAGGTGATGTTTAGAAATCGCTTCCTGGGGCAGAAAATACTTTATTCTGGGCTTGAGAGAAAGCAAAAGAGAAAAAGATTTCAGCTGGAAACAAATTTTCTAAGTCAAAGATCAGGTGAGCAGGACCAAGGCTAGCTGAGAAAAGCCTAAGAGGTCAGGGGAGTGCAATAGAGAAGGCAGGGGCTCTGCATAGTTGTCCTTGGCCTTTGACTGTTGACATATTGCCCACACAGTTCCCAAATAAAGATGCCTGTTCTACCTGAAATCTTTCAGAATCAAGAAGGGAGGGTCAGGGAGACTTGGAAACCTAGAGGCTAAATGACCACAAAAAAGGCAGGAATTCTTAAACACAGGTTGAAGGGTCATGAGTGCATGCTCCTGCATACCTGTGTGTCTCCAAAGTGACAGATACATGTTGAAGCAAGAAACATCAAGGCTAGAACATTCTCTCAAATTATTAAATGCCATTTGAAAACATGGTGCCTATGTAATATGTGGCATCACTACACCATGCACTATTTCATATTTGCACTATTGCTGAGACTTTAGGGTGCTTCTCATTTTGTCATCGTAAAAAAAAACAGTGGCAGCAAAATACTCTACAGACTTCTTTATTAAGTTTTGAGCACATCACTCCCTCAGGATAAATCTAAGAGCTAGATCTACTATGTGAAAGACTATAAATGCTTTCTAGCTTTAAATCATGCATTAATGATCTTCGAGAAAGAACGTGGCCATTCACTCTTTCCACCAGTAATAGATTAGCCTAGGTTTTCCATACTTTTCAATATTATGGTTAATATTTCATATTTTAATATTTTAAACAGTACGTTTTCTTGTTTATAGTGAAATTCAACTGCTTTATGTGTTTAGTGCCATTTGTTAATCTTTTTTTAATTGTCTGCATATATTTTTAGCAAGAATTTTTCTGTATTCTTAATATCGCTAACATATAAACAGCATTAGTTTCTCATGACAAACACTGGTTAGTGTAAGCCCACACTGGTCAAACTGCTCTATACCTATTAGCTCATTTAATCCTCACAACAGTCCTGTAAACGATCAATATTAATTTTATAGATGAGGAACCAAGGCATAGAAGAATTTCACGATCATCTAAAGAAATACATAACACTTGTCTGAGGTACGCAGTTCAGCCTTTCTGCAGAGATCTGAAAGGAAATGAGTTTAATTTTGCACCCACCATCTATCTGGAGTTTGCTTTTCAAAAGCCTGAGAACATCTCGTCAGTGCTTCCCATGTGAAGATGGTTCTTTTTCCCAGGGTCCCACTGGCAGTTTCTGGGGGGCATCTGTTAATCATCTCCCCAGGAAGGGAGGTGGTGCTGCAGGCATAAGGTGCAGGCAGGCCAAGGAAGCTGCTGAGCAGTCTATATTGTGGAGCAGCACCCTGCCATAGCCTTAGCCAGGCTAAAAATGTGAATGGCACTGGAACTAGAAAACATTGATTTAAGCGGATATATGCTTGCTATATGGAATTTGGATCTCAGAAACACTGCCGATGCCAGAGAGAAAGATTTGGTATAAACAATATGGAGTTGCTGTGAACATATGCTGTTCTCTAAAACCCCACTCACTGGCAGCTCAATATCAAATTTATTATTAAGTTTTTCTGAATTAAAAAGACTACACCATATGAACATGTAGACACATAGAATTCATTTTCAAAGGACCTGTGTTTTTCAGTAATTGTATAGGGAAATTAGAATCTTGTTTTTGTTCCAATAAAAATATTTCAGAACAAAATTCCCTATAATTTATAATGTTTGCCACCAAAAAGCTTCCAAGCAAATGGAGGTCATTAAAGACACAGAAAAGACCATTTTGGACAATTTAAGAAACAGAAAACCATAAAATTAAAAAAAAAAAAAGAGTGTATTAGGGGCTCAACAGATGGCTCATAACCTTTGGTAACTCCAGTTCCATGTGATCCGAGGACACCTTCTGACCTCTAGGTCTGGCCTACGAGACACATACAGGGTGCAAAGACATCCACGGGAACAAAAGACTGTGATGCAAAATTTACAAAAGTAAATCTAAAAGGAATAGGCATATTGCAATCAGAGTTAACATCGTGACCCTGCCATAGAATCATTAACTCACAAACTGCCTTGAGAAATGGGTACTGCCAGGGGGAGAGGCTTGGCATAGGTGGATGCGATGGCTCAGCTTCATCAGGAAGTTAGGTATGACCTTTACCTCCCTGGAATCTCAGAGGAATGTTAGGCTGCCAAGGTCATGCTCTATTGGCACACAGCAAAAAGGCAAGGAGAAGGTGTCAGCCAAAGGGCACAGTGAAGGCTATATGCCTCCAGAGAAGAGAAGCTGCAGAAAGCATCTGTGCTTTGAAGGTTTTCTGTTTTGTTTTGTTTTGTTGCTTTTTTTTTTAAATGAGGATTTATTGGGTACTTGAAATATTTTTATTCCACATGGAAAAATTTAATGATCATCACTATAGATGCTTTGCATTTAGTGGAGCAGGATGTATGTTGGGGAGCTAGAAACCTGGGTCAAATCCTGTCTCCTTACATATGCGAGTGACAAAGCGTAGGAAAATTATGTTTGGTGACCTCATTTCTTTACTCTAAAATGGCAGGTATAGTATTATTCTCTCCTAGAGTTCCTGCAGGAACAAACAGGTTAATTCAAGTAGTCTTTGCAATCAGGTTTACTGATAGTTAATACTCATCATATTAGACATTTCAAAATAAGTTTAAACAAAAACACTCTACACTTTAAATACCAATATACATTTCCTAGATATTATAGTCACAGCTCAGACAAGGAGACTGCCTGTAAGTTTTCTGTAGCTCCATTAAAAAAAATTCCACACTCACCCTGACCTTGAATTATCAATATTTAATTTTTAAAGTACTGATATTATTTTGAGCCATGATGGAAATAGTTTGGT
Source organism: Cricetomys ansorgei (assembly GCA_026225945.1). Lineage (NCBI taxonomy): Eukaryota > Metazoa > Chordata > Mammalia > Rodentia > Nesomyidae > Cricetomys > Cricetomys ansorgei. The sequence continues at coordinate 21,620 of JAMJFZ010003370.1, read as the reverse complement.
GCTCTTTAGTCTCCACGCCATAACTTTTCACAGGGCTTTTTAAAAAGCATATGACACCCTGCCTCTGACTAACGGGTTCGTTGAACACCTAGAACACATCAAATCATCTACTTCCAAGCCTAGTTCACAAGACATCATTTGCAATCTACCAATATAAAAGAATAAGCATACTAAGTAAGGTTGATTGATCTGATGACATCTGTACATAAGCAAAGCCCATTTTATATTGTCTACACACTTCAGTTGTATTTTTGTCTTATCTGTTAAAGGCACTTCATTCTTCTCATCCACCTTTTTTCTCTATGGAGCATTATTTTAAAAACAGACAAGCTGCAAAACTGACTTCTTGAGTGTATAGGACTACACACCGGAACCTCATAAATCCTAACCTTAACCAAAGACAGAACTCTCCCTCCACCCTCAAATTCCCTAATGCCCTCTCCCCCTCCCCCCATACTGCTGATGCACATCCTTAGGAAACACTGTTCTGGGCTTGGCTGATATATGCTTTACTTTTTCAGCTTAAACAAAAATTACTTTGTGGGAATATATTGGGATTTGGGGCAAATGTCCAAGTTAGCACAGCATGTGCTTTTATACTTTACAGTGGGTACCACTTAACGTTAGCATCTTACAGAATTTGTCATCACTAGAAAGTAACATTGTAACCATACTGTTTACTGACTTACCGATCTTATTTGAACTCACAAGAACTTTTCACTTCTTCAGCAGACACTCTGGGTACAGTGTGCACCTCTTGCCATTCTATGTCTAGAGCTTTGCTCCTCTCCAACAGTTTTGCCTGCCTCAGTTTAAATGCCCTTCATGCATTGTGAGGTTTTTTTCCTCAAGCATTCTGAAGAGGTTTGCTCAGGTGGAGTTTCTGCGATTGTTTTTTCATGATGAGACCCAAGAAGGGAATTTTGAAAAGGCAAAGGCTGAAGGAAAGTGGCCATCTCCCCACACCAATGCAAGTACTCCAGATACATAGCCTTAATCACCTGCTAGAGAGTCTCTACTACCTTCCCCCCACCTCAGCATCATGATGCTCCCTTTCTATGTGCTAACCACTGGAAGTGAGTGACTAATTTAAAATTACTATTTTGACTATACTACTGCAAATGAGTCTATCCACATCCTCAGGACTGAAGAGTCATCAGAGAAGGGTGTTTTCCATCTGTCACAGAACTTGTGAGACAAGACTTAACATTCTGATTGTGGAACTGAGGCTCAAGAGAGTTTAGTAGCTATCAGTTAATGAAGGGCAGGAATAATTTTCAAGGCACGAATATCTGAGCCACAAATGCATGTAAATGTATCATTTTTCCTCCCCAGACTGTCCTTTCTCTAATCTCAAAACAAATGTTAACAGAAGCGAGGCAGCATTCCTGTCACTGTTTCTAAGTATTCAACTCCCGTATACCTTTAGTATAACGACACACTTGGGGCAGTATGCTTATTTATTAAGGATGTGGCTGAGTTGTGTGAATATTGGGAAACAGAAGAGATCTGTCATTCCTGGGGATTCCAGAAAGCACAGATAAACATCATCAACACGGGGAGAAGTGGAAAGTGAGATTCCCATGAGAAGATGAAAGTAAATACAAGCCTGGAGGACACACTTAGAGGCTAAATGCCAGACATGGGTACAGGAAAAATGGCGGTTAAGTGTTAGCAAAAGAGAGAGAGCTGCGTTTCCCAGCTATCCACATAGTGTTAGGAAAAGAGAGAGAACTGTATCCCCATCTCCTCATCATAACCATCTTAACAGGGATGAGAAGCTTGTTGCAGAAAAACATCATGGTGACTTTTCATGGAGCAAAGCAGGGTGATACCAGGGACAAAGAAAAACTCTCTATGGGGATGGTGGATGGATCGTGCATGGCCCATTGACCCAGGCCACGGAAAAGATGCTAATCCACCTCTCTGCTCTGTGACTGGAGCTCAGAGGCTCAAGTTAAAGAACTGGCTTTTTCCAAGAGTTATGATGCTTACGGACACAGATATAAATACTCAGACATTGGTCCCATCGCTGTTGTCCACAGGTCCCACCCCCCCTGCCTATTATAAAATTTAAGTCAGCTTGGTTTGGACTACCTTTGCATGGTCCTGTGTCTGAAAGATTTCCCAGGGTTTTCCATCCTTATGGCTACTTCGGCTTTAATTTATTCTTTCTATAACATTTTAATTCTGTTTTGCATTTTCGCCTTTATCCAGATCTTGATATAGACCCTGGTATTAATATGAAATTTTGAAGTTCCTGATTTTGATACCTATAAACATAAATCCACTGACTTGTGGCCTCTTAGTGAGTATGTGATTTTATTGTAGACTAGGTATGATGAGCACAACCAAACGCTTGCCTCCTTGGTCCTTTGACTTGCTTAGGCACACTCGCTCAGCTCTGCCTCACTAACTGAGCCTCTTTCCCGTCCTTCTGACTGCTCTCTGGAGAGCAGAGGAGCCCCGGTGAGCGGCGTCCTGAGTGAATGACTATTTTGACATGAGCATGGCCTGCCAAGTCCTCTGAGTCCAACCGTCCCATGGTAAACGGGCAAACCCATTACCCCTATGAACCAGGATCGACAGGGATGAAAAAGCTTTCCTTGGAAGTCTGAATAAGACTGTTCATAGATGACTGATCAGTGTGTGTAAAGACTAGCAACTGCATCGTCCTCCTCCTGGCTGTTTATAGCCTGTGACTGCTCACCTAGAGAAGCCTCCTACCCAAACTAGCTAGCACTTCTCCCAGTGCTTTACCTAATAAACACACTGAGGTTCTTGGTCGTGAGAGCCACAGTGTAAGAGAATCCCACCCAATCCCAGCTTCATTGTACATCTGTCTGTCCTGTCCATTCCTTTAGCAACACTGCAACACAGATACATTACTTCAATTCTTGTGGCGCAATGTCCACATCTCCTACTCACGCCTCACACTTGAATCCTTAGTTTCCTTTGCCACTTTGAGCTACCCAATGAGAAATACAAAGGAGACACACGGATGCAAATGTTTATTCAAGTTACAGGGAAAATGTTTTCTCTGTGGCCATCCCCTTAGATAAACTGCAGTGAAATTCCATGTTTCATACAGAGTCAGGAGGGTTAGGGGAATGTGGCAACCCTTGAGCAATGAGGCTATGCTAGGAAAGTATGCTTCAGGAGAAGGGGTGTGGTTAACACGTTAGCACAGTATTTTGTGCACTCACTTAGATACGAAGCACTTCTTGGTTGTTGGAGGGATTCTATAGTCTATGGGTGCAGAAACTATGATTAACTTTATTAATACTTCTACAACCATACCACGATAAATTTACTGAGACTTAGCTTTGGCTGAACTCTATTAAGCTAATAATCTCTTATTGCCTTAAAATACTTTTAACACTCACACATATGTTTTCATTAGCACAATAGTATCTCGGATGCCCAGAATTTTAATCAGATGAATCATTCAATATGGTTTAAATTTCCACATGAGTAAAGGTCAAGTGCTGGGACTGTTATATATTAGCTATTTTAAGAACAAATCTTTCTTGAATATACACATAGTTCTTGGGTTCTAAAGCAGAATGTATGGAATAAAACAATATTTCCTCACTAACTGTAGGCCATCCTGAAAGTTGAATATTTTACTTTTTGTGCCTACAAATATATAAATGCGTCTCAAATCATAAGAGTTCTTTCTTAGTTTAGACTCTCCAATGCCAAGTTAGAAACTGTAAATGTTTATTTGGGAGCTGATTCTGAGAAACATGAGTACTAACATAGAAAAGGGAAAGCGTAGAATGGCAGGCAAGAAAGTAAATGTGTTCCCAGTGTGCAGAGCTGAAGTAGCATCTTTCAGGCGCTCTCTGCTTTATCTCCTTATGAAGAACTTTTAGACTTCACTGGTATCAAGAAGATGAGACAGGATCAACTCCTGAAAGTTATAGAAGCAGGCTTCTTCCAGATAGCACCGATTCTCTCCCTATGTAAAAACTTGTAACACAAATGGTCTAGGCCTTCCCATACAGAGGAAGCCCTAAGGCAGGAAAGCCCACGCCCACAGTGCCCTGCCTCAGCAAGCCTATAAATGACATGGCTTTGGGCATCTGGGCAGGCCCCTAAAGCTTTTGCCAGGGGAACCTGCTTCGGATTTGAGCTTCTGTGCTTATCCTTTCTAAGTGACCCTCTTTTGTCTACTGCTAACCTACCTCTTATTTTCCTCTGCTTTGTTTGGCAAGTTCTATGTATCTAGAATGTAAATTTCAAAAGTGGTACGTGGTTATGAACACGGTTATGACACAGAAGTGAATACTTGCTTGTTTAATGAGCTTACAGCCTTTCTCCAGAGGAACACTTAAAACTCAATGCAATGTGATTTCAGACATGTTTCTAATACATACTTTGCTATGGAATATGTTACTAATAAAAAGAGATAGGGTAGCTGAGCTCAGGATCAATGAGCTATCATTCAAGAAATGAATGTGTATAGAGATGAATATACCACTTGGCAAATAATTCATAAGGGTCCATCACAAACGTTAATGCCATCACATCCTCATTAAAATCATAGCTGCAAATATATCAAATCCATAGCTAGTTATGTTCCTCAGTAGTCAGTTCTGGAAATCTTAACATTACAAGTTATTGGCTGCAAACACTTGGCGTAACAATTATAATAACAACTATCACACTGATATCAATTCAGGGTAGTTTACAGACTCAATATAAAAATATTTCAATTCTCTGAAATAAGGCTATAAATTGAGAAGTTCTATTTTATATTTGTTTTTCAAAATCACCAACATTCTAACAACACATAAAGAGTTCATATTTTATCAAACATCAACTCCTTACATATGTCTTTTATCTGTTTTCACTGAAATTGACATACACACATATATATACATATATATGCATACATATGCACATATGTGTGTGTGTGTATATATATATATATATATGTATATATACGTGTGTGTGTGTGTGTGTACTTCTGTTGTTGGGCACACATATATATTTCAGTAAAATTGGCATATACAACTATATATATATATGTCAGTTTCAGTGAAAAGATAGATATATATATATATGTAAGTTTTCACTGAAATATATATATGTGTGTGTGTGTGTGTGTGTATATATTCAACAACGGAAGTGTGGTCAGGGAGGTACAGGGCTGTGTTTTCACGAGTCCATTGAGGCAAAGGGGGCAATTATTTTCTTCCTTTCCATTTTCTTACTTATAAGAAATCCATCACTGTACCTAGTAAAGGCTGTCAAAAAGCAATATAAAGGCAATTCATTAAAATTGGTTTTACTGTTAATAGAGAAAAAAGATACATTTTTAGAAGTTATTTTTATTTAAATTTTTAAACAAGAAAAGCATTTCGTTGTATTAGATCACGAGATAGATTTTACTACTTATACTGTACTATTTTATTTCTAAGACATCACTGTCAACCAAACTATTAATAATTCTTTTTCTTCTAACAACTCTCACAATGTACTTGTTACCATTTAACATGTAAACAACTCTCTATCCTCCATTGTAAATTCAAAAGTTACTTAGACCTTTACATTTGCTTAATATTAATGGATCCTATGTAAATTCCTCCAATGTAACATGATTTATGTGGACGCGGATGGTGGAATGGATTGACGTTAGCTCAATAAATTTGAATATTCTATTTTAGTAGATGTGGCATCCTTAGTGGTCAGTCTTACTGCCAGGGGACATATATGGGGTGATCTGGAGATCTAGTGCAGTAAAAGTTATTTTTAAATTTAAAGTTTTTGGAGAATGTACTTCTTTCCTGGTTCTTAAATGCAAAATACACTATCACACCAGAAAAAAAAAAAGGGCATAAAAATAAATGAAGACAAATCATTTAACAATTTCCTATAGTTTTTGTTAAGGTTTAAATTCTTTTCCTAACTGAAATGATAATTTGAGTCTAACCACATTTGTTAAAGAGCAGATGTACATGCTGTTTATGGCTTGCTAGTATCTACTTACACTCCAAATCACTCAGATATGCACATACTCTACTACCTGACGGCTAGGAAATAGCATTGCTGTGCCCATTTACCAAATGCTGGTAACTCTTTGTAAAATAGTAATTGAAAAAAAATCATTTTCAGTATCATGAAGTCAATAGACATCAGTTTGAGTTGATAAATCTAGTATCGGGTAAAACTATAGTGATTATCATTATAAGAAATTGTTTAAACTAGTTAGTATGGTAAAAATACAAAGGAGTAAACTGGGGCAATAATGAAGGCACTTTCTTTTTTATATTCATGCATGTATAGGTGTGTGTGTGTGTGTGTGCATTGCTAACACTTTTGCTAGTGTTACATGTAAATGCACATATGTTCACATACACAAATCACATGAGACTTGACATTAGGGGAAAACCCTAAAAGCTGGAAAAGCCCAATGGTGAGTTCACCATGCATGAGCAAAACCCTATTTCTAAACTTTAAATAAAGTAAAAGGTTAATGAATGTAAAAAAGGAAACTTCATACCCTCTAAATGACTTTTCAAAAAGTTTCCTCTTTTTTCTAGAATATTTTGCATTAGCTAAAATCTCTGTCATCTCATAAGATGGAATTTCAGTATACATCATTGGTTGTAGCCTCTCACCACTAAAAGTGCTTCTGGTCAAGTATTGTTGAACATTGACTATTGTGACAATGTAGTCATGATGTTGACTGACTTCAGAGAAGCAAACCTCCTCAGTGTTGGGATCAATATCTCCAGGTATTAACATGATGTCTTCAGGTAGAATAAATGTAAACTTACAATCATAGCATTCTTAGAGTATAGGAATTAGATAATATTAAAATTGAGTAAATTAAGTCAGTGTTTAATAAATAAAACTGTCCCAAAGAGAGCAAGTTCCTGGCTTTTATGATTCATATCAACAGATATTGTACCTCAGGCAATGGAAAGCAAGAAAAAAATTTTAAATTGATGATGAATCTCACTAGTTCAAGAATTTTTCTCAACAATATATGAATGTGTCTTCATTCTAAAAACAACTAATGAAAAACCTAAGCCTGTGTAGTTAATTACATTAGGTATAGTATAAATAAACACACACAGGCAATGCACACAAGACTTCTTCCTGGTTATACTAATGACATTACAGGAAGTGTCTGAAATTCCTATAACATGCAAACCCTAAGGACTGAATTTCTACTGTCCTAGGCTCCATGTCGCATTCACTTTGTAAAGAGTTAGGGGTGGTCATCTTGAAGTATCACTTCCACCAAACTAAGTGGTTGGGGGAAACACTGTGGAATGCTCTTTCTGATCTGAATCATCCCTTGTGGCCCTTGATCTATATCTTCCGATTTGTCTTCATCTACCATGCCTGCTATCTACCATCTCTTCATCTGAAGAGAGCTTCAGAAAGGACAAGAAAGAAAAGAAAGACAAAGGAACTGAATGGGACCTTTCCCCTGGAAGATAACCATAATTAAAGACACTTTGCTGTTGCTCAAAAGGTCTCTCTGGTTACTTTCCCCTCTCCCATTATTAATTATTAAGTATTATAAAGGAGAGGCATTTTTCATTCTGTTATTCTGTTTAGTGGTTGAGGCCCTTTTATTGAGACACGTAAGAGGATGGAATTTACATTCAGACAAAGGTTTGGTAATCTAGAGTGACATAATCGTAGGATGAAGCCGTCAGGCAGAAAGCGATACCCACAACACAGATCCCAGATGACAGCGACGACTAGGAGGATGGCACGATCTCAGGATTTCGCTCATGTAGTTTCTCTACAAGGAGAAATGGCTGCATATACACACCCTGCCCTGAACGAGAAAGTGCTGATGCCAAAATGAAGAAAGGAGAGGATGGAGAAGCATCATTATCTAATAGCCACTTGTGCTGAAATATGACAAGCTGCTGTGTGTTTACACTAAGGCCCGTGCTCATTGCTTTCTGCATACATGCCTGTCACTGCCCTAAAAGCCATCGTGAATATATATGAACTCATAGAACTCTACTGCTTTCAGAAATGCTTTCTTAGAAAAATATTTTTACTTGAGAGACATGTCATTGTGAGTTCATGAAGTAATTATTCTATTAAAGACTTGCGGAAAGTAAGTACAGAGGCAAGAAGACGGACCTTTAATCTTAAACTACTTCTTGGAAAATAAACAAATTTCCATTCAAAAAATTTTTTGATGAAAGTCTTCATGGAAAATATTCTGCATATAAAGTTATAATGAGAATAATTTTAAGTAAAAATATTTATCAATTTAGCTTTCAGGTAGCCTTATGACTCAAAAATATATTTTAAAAATTCTACCATGTATAAATTAGAACAGGAAATTCATAGGTCAATTACTTAAACATTAATGCATTTCTGTAAAACTTATCAAAACTAATTGCTAACTTGTAAGAAAATATGACTTATTACCCTAATTTTGACTGTCTGTTACATTTTGAATGTTAACATAGGAAATTAAGAAGGATTTTTTTTTTCAGAATTAGCACACATCTAACAACTTCCTTTAAACCCACAATATTTAGTTCAAATCATTTGCTTTTGAAACTAATTTTGTGACACAATTAAGAGATTTATCTCCTATTTTATCAATGTTTAATCTTTCAGCAATAGTAATTTATTAAATTCCGAAAGAACACAGGCAATTTTATGAATAATCAGTTTTAATGATAGTTTAATTCTCTTTTTCTCAAAAATTAGTATAAGTATAAGTAGTTTTAATGGATTAAAGAGTAATGTCGAAGCCACTACACTTCCTAATCTACTTTTCTAACATTCGTTTAAAAAAGATTTTAGTCCATGACAGGAGGCCAGATCAAGGATCATATGGAAATGACATTTCATTATTAAATCCATCTTACTGTGTATTTAACTCCAAGAACCTTCTCAACTTCCCATTCTTCTAAAACTCCATTCCTTTTCTTTCTATTAAATCATTTTATGTTGCTCGTTTTATTGTTACAACCTCTAGAATCTAAAATATTGCTTTACAGTCTGGCTTGACTTTCTTTCAAAGGAACCCTCACTGCATTTCATATTGACTAGATAGAACAGTGTGTTTTTTAAGTTCAACCTAAGACCCCATTGCCTTTGAGTTAGTTACTACCCTCACGCTCCTGGCTGACCCTGAGTATCCTGCTCTCTTGGCTATACTTTGGGATATTGTTAAGATCCAGTTAAGTGTTTTTTTTTTTTCCTTTTAAGTCATATAGGCAATCCTAAGCCATAGATCCTTTGTACTACAAATAGAATCTGTCCAGCAAATTGAAGGCTTCCTGCTGCTGTATATAGTGAGCTATGGAGGCAGGTGGAATATCAGTCAGTTCTCAACGTGGAGCCAAAGGCAGCTTTAATTTCCTTTGACAGCTTTATGAGATTAACTGTGATAATATGTGACATCAATTGGATTCTTTCACCTCTCATATCTATTGTATCACAACTACCAGAGTCTGAATCTTCAGATGTGAATAACAGAACACTCATATAGTGTCAGTTAAGTATGGCCACAAAGTTCTCTGCTGTTCAAAAAAAAACATATGCTTTTTCTTTAATAGTTCTGAAATGGCAAGTGTGGTGGCCATGAAGGTTTAATAGGGTATTTTGTAGTGTTCAAAGTACGCTCCTTTTTGGTGTTAGGTATGATGGGTAGTAGGGCTCATAAACCCAATGATTCCAGAGACAATTCTCACATGGAGCAACTTAAAATCCCATTGTATAATTTTAAACAGATATCATAGATCAGTCAGTTCTATATTCTTAAAGTTATATTATATTCCAAAAGTACTCTGTGAAACTGCACATGTAGACTGCATACTTCTTAAGTGTGTCTTTATGCATGTTTCCACATTGGATCTCTGTGAGTTACTTATCTGTTATGACAAAATAAAATCTGCATCAGAAGGAAGGCCAGTCCATAAGTATAGGGAAGTCATGGTGGAAGGCACTTGAGGCTCCTGGTCACATGGTACCAAAAGCCAGGAAGCAGAGAGAGATGGGCACTGGGGCACAGCTAGATCACTGCCATCGTTTGAGGCCATAAGGACCACAGTCCACGGAATAGCACTGCCCATATCAGGGTGTGTCTTCTCATTTCTGTTAACCTAAACTAGAAAATCTCATACAGACACGCCAGGTGCTTGTGTTCCGGTTATTATAAATCAAAAGAAAATTTGGGACATAAAATTCTTCAAAGTGACATGAATTGAAGGGCAACGAATATGAAATCCAAGAAAGAAGTAGCGAGCAATCTCCTTCACCCTGTAAGACCAGACTAAGGTTGATAGGAAACAAAAGTCTTATATTCAGAGTGACCCTGTTGTCATCAGAACATTAATTACATGCCAGGTATCACTAGCATTTCTAATGACAAATGATATCTTTTATTACACATACAGAACAGGACAATAGAAATTCATAAAAACAGTAGCTTAAGAAACAAAGCAGGGATGAAAATTCAGCAAAATATTTTAAATAAACATTATGAATTAGTTACAGATGAGCATGTAGAAATTACTTTATTATAAGCAACTGCAGGTAAATTAAATGTATATAACTAGACAAAGGTTACTCAAACCCACAAATTTTAAAGATTTGTGCTATATGTTTACAAAAAAAAGAGTAAGAAATTTCATGTAGAAGAAGAACTGAAGAAACAAAGTCTTTTTAGTATTTTAGATACTTTAAAATATTTATCCCAATAAGAATTTATCATCAGTAATTATTTTTAAAAGTCACTAATATTATTTGTTGTAACATTCCATCTGGTCTCTGCCTGAGGGATTGCGTGTTTTTCCAGTTGTCAACACATTTTCTATGAAATTAATACTTTCATTAATTAGTTTTTTCCTCTACTAATGATGAAGGGAGTCCACTTCTTTGGCATACAAATCTATGAGGCTTTATTGATTCAGACTGACTTATTAACATTTTTTTTATTAGTTTGCAATCTATTATACACCAAAAGAATGTTAAATGTGTATAATCAACAAATCCTAAAATAATGTAGAGACATCTAAGACTTCTTGTGTGGTATTCTTAAATCATTATACTTTAAGAGCAACTGCCCTGCTGTACGCATTCCTTTCTGTGTGTTTACGGGTCTTGCTTTCCCAGGTAAAGGCAGTACTAAGTCTTACTACCATCTCCCTCTCCTCCAATCTCATATAGATATAACCCATTTACACTTTAACTGTCCTGCACTCTAAACAGACAGTGCTGCAGCTCGTGTCTGCTCACTCCAACTCACCCCTTTCCTCTCTGAATGTAGAAAGAAGAGATACAAGAGCAAATACATATCCCTAGCCTTTAATCGTCTGTCTCCTCTAAGTTTAAACAGATTTTCTGTTATGTGAATGATTTTTACTAATTTTATAATCATAGCTTTAGGATTACACTCGTGAAGTTACTACACAAAACATGTTCCCGTCTGTGATCCAGCCTTTGGACTGTAAGCCTGCCCTTGCTTAGACAAGTCCCACCAATACAGATCTAGCAGCGGGCCACATCACAGTGTGGATGGATGTAGCAATCTGACTCTCCAAAATGAGAAAAACATACACATCAAAAGTTTGCAACTGACTAGCAATTCCAAGTTTGAGTCCCGCAATTCATGTTTGAGAGCACAGAAATACTTTGAAGTGGACAAAACTGTTCCCTTCAGCACTCAAAGAAAGATAGAAGTTAGCGGTATGAAGAGCTTCTGCATATCTAGTGCATGTGTGTATAGGTGTACCAGCACTTCACAAAGCATTTGTGCCTAAGCATGGTCACCTTGAGAACTGCCAACTTGTCTATGGTGTAGGCTCCTTTTATCCTCTATGCTTCTGTTGCACATGATTTTTATTCTTTCTTTCTCTAGCTCTTATTTTGTAAAAATTAGCAGAAGGTCCCAAACTCTACCTGCACCTCCTCCAGGACAGATGGAAGCAAAACAAGCAAAAGAAGAAAAAAAAAGACTTAATCTCAATATTATTAAGTGAGTAATCATCCAATCTGTTTCTTCTGCGATTTCTCATCTAAGTAATCTTCCTTTGAGCCTTTGCTAATCATCTTAGCTTCGCGAAAAAATATCTGCTTGGACCACTTGTCATTAACCAACTACATATTGTAACTATTTACATTTGAAGCAAGTACTCTCGGCCCCAACTCATAGAGAGGAAAATACAATAGACTTCATGTTCCAGGAAGACAAGGAAACAAGGTTGCCCCGTTTCCTCATTTAAACATCTTTACCTGGTGTATAACATACACCCAAAGACATGTGTTGAATGGATAAGCAATGGTACCACGCCTCTCCCATCGCTAATACAAGGCTTTTCAAGGTGATTCTACATTTGTTCTTTACCTCTTGCCTCAATTCCTGTTTTTTCTATTTCTGGTCCTTCTCATACCCCCTCGCATCATGCTCTCACTGTTCCTGCACCTTGGGCGTGTACAGTTAACAGTGAGCACCATGTGATAATTGCATAACCTATTTTAAGAAGTCTTCTATCTTTCAGACTAGAGGCCCAGAAGCATTTCTGATCATACAGATCTCCTGCTGAAAATTATTCAGAGGTTCACGATCACCATCTCTCCATGGAATTCAAGGTCTTGAATCATTTGTCTCCTGCCTGGTTTTCATCTTAATCACCTGAGGTCAACATCATAGACTGTCTTCCAAACACCCTCAAGCACACTGAACTTCTTTTCATTTGTCTCTTTTGAACAGCTTTACAGAAGATTTCAACCATGTCTGTGCTACACGTGACACCTGTTGCATTAGGTCTCCATTGCTGTTTACTTCAGTCCTAGACAGTGTGCTTCTGGAAAGAAGAGTTTACATCAGTCCGTTTGACCAACTAATAGGGCTATCCATAACTGCTGGTTAATAAAGGGACTGAGCCTCTCTGGGTCCCTATTTTTCACTTGTAAATGATAATACCACCTACAAAGAAGGTCCTGAGTAGTGAGAGAAGAAATCTCAAAGACCTCAAGCTCATAGTAATTAATGCATTTCAATGAACATCACTATTCCTTCTGAAGACATATTCTTAGCCCCAGTTCAATTACCTTGCCTGTGAACTTCCAATAAAAGTTCCAAGGATTGAGAAGTAGGAGAGGTATGGCTTCTTTGGTTGGATGATATTTTTAAACACTTTCCTATTTCTCCTTTCAGTGTCAGCTAATACTTTGGAATGCAATTGAAAAGAAGCTAAGATGCTACTGCTAAGCTAAGATACTGCTATGCCCTGTCCCGACATAGACATCAGAACCGACAATCCTCACACTCAAAGTCCTGGAAATATGGTGGGCGGGCGGGATGGGCATACAACACACTGCTAGAAGGTCTTGAATCTTCAGGGTTTCTTATCTTGGCATTGTGTTTCTAGATTCCTCCACTTCTTTATCCTTTTGTTGCTACACCTTTCCTACCCTAAAATGCATTTACTAATCAGGTATCTTCTGACTTAAAAAAAATCTTTCAGAATGTGTGCTTGTTACTTCTGAATGGCCTCAAGTGGGTTTTTTTTTGTACTTGGCTGAGCCAACACAGCCATTCACAGAGAGGCAATCTCTCTAAAAATGAACAGATTCCCACACGTAGGCTATAATATATGCATAACACATTTCTTGCGGTGTTAATTTTGGTCTAACATCCTCCTGATGGTCTTGATTACCTTGGAGACTTACATCCTGCCTTCTGTGTATATGTAGTTGTTAGTCACTTCTACCAAGTTGTCTCACCACCACTTCTCAAGAACGATAACACATGATACAATGTTTCAATAACTGATTTTTTTTTTCAACAAATGTTCATTGGAACGCCTGTTTCACCACACTGAGCTGAAGGTTAGTAAAATTTAACTCTCTTGTAAAAACAGAAAAATTCTATAAAGAGTCAACTAGCTTTATATTAAACATAACCAGGACTATTTCAGAATGTTAATCAAAAGCTTTCATTAATTGAATTTTTTTTAGTTAAAAAGTAAAATGTGAATACCACAATACATGCCTCCAATTTGCTTCATTCTCTTTTTCTTAATAACTGGAACGATATCCTAGACTATCGTTCCTGGTCACATTTTTATGACTGAAATTCAAACAGTATGTGAATCATAAGTATCCTGAAAATGTAATTGCACACAAATAAACATGTCAAGCTAGCAGAGGGAGAAATGCCATTTGGGATCACACATGGACAATGAAGCATAATAGACACTAATAATTTTTAATTGGGATCATCAGAGGCTTTCTCAACTTTGCCTATTTTATTCATGGTGTGCTAATCAAAAGGATGCTGGGCACAGATTCTCAGTAAACGATCTATGCTGTGACAAATACCAAGGCATCTGGTTATGTCAGATATCTCCCTGGGGAATTAAAATGAAACAAGAAGTGTTTTGTTCTTAAAAATCTGTACTCTGGTAGATATGATCCAACAAAGACTTAAACATATCATCTAATTTTCAATGCCATGTTTCCAAAAGGAAATTATATTACATTTGTCCATTCAAAATGCAAAAAGCAAGACATCCAAGAATGAGATTTCCAGCAGAATCCAAGTTTAAAGACAAGATTTTTCTCCATTACTGGAGATAGCAAACATTTTTAAAGCCTGTTCCTTCATAATTGGATTCCAGATCATTATTTTTTTGGCCAAAATGAAAGGTTTTCTGCATTCTTAAAATAATTAGGCAAGATTTCAAATCAAATTATCCAATTTCAAAGCTCTATTTTTCTCTCTAAAACTCCTGTTAGAGGCCTGCGATGACTAAGCTGTGTGTCATCCTCCTGGCTTTATTAGGAGAATGTTCTAAGTCCTTCACTTTCTATGTAATCAGAACTATAATTTCTTCAGGTTATTTTAAGAACTAGCTATGGCTAAAGCAGGAAACTCAATTTTATTCTGAGCACTAGACATGTCGACACAGCAGAGCAGAGCTCCAGCTTCCTGGACTATCTTCTTTCAGATCCCTCTGGCCTGAGGTCACAGCAAGGCTCTAAGCTAGTTACACCTCACTCTCTGTATATCTAGTAACTCCTTCCAAGATATCGAGGGTAGTAGGGCTGTTATTTTGGAGAATGTGTGTTGGCATGTCATTATTCTAGAAATGAAGAGCTTATTTAACCAGAGAGCACTGTCCTTACTAACTTCTACTTGAAAGCCATATTCAACAGAAGGACATTTGAAAAAGCCCAGGTGCCAGAACCATTTGATTAAAAAAAAAAAAAAAGCAGAACAGAAAGCTCTAACTACATATGTCTGCTTAGTTCATCATCCACCCTTAGAATTTTGTGACTTAATTAACCAGTTCTACTTAAACAAGCTGGTTCCCTCTAATTATGCTGAATTTTTTTTTTCTGTGCTTCAATGGAATATTAACAGTGAGTTCTGAAAGTAACAGGCAATTCACGTTTTCTCTGTAATTGTGAACTACACAAAACTTATCCACAAAACGGGAGATTTTGAATGACAAGAGAAATACAGCATCGTTACTTTAGTAATCTGATCTCCATCAAAAAGGTAGATAGGTATATGTTTCCCTTAATGGTGAAGTTAATGGCTGTTGACACTGCTGATTAATTTTAATGACCACCATTACAGTGTATGGCTTATGGAAGTTTACCTCTGTCCTACCCATACTGACATTGCTTTTTCAATACTCTGCATATATTTAAATATGATGTTGTACAAATTCTTATGCACTCTTGCAAGTATGTCTGCATAGCAGTTAAGTGGGATCACTGAGTTATGGGATATATTCTTCCCAGATTTTGATAGTACTTCCGACTCTTGTTCCTCCAAAATGTCGACATCACGATCTTTCACGGATGCAAAAAATTGCCCTTCCATACAAGCCCAAAAGGATGTTGAGTATCATGCTATTTTATCACTCGTGTGATAAAAGGATACATCACTCACATTCTTTTAAGCCCACGGGGCAGTCCATCCCATCCAAACAAAAGTGGCTTTTCCTTTCACCAGCATCCATCTACTGCCAATAACTCTTCAGCTTGCCACAGAGCCTTCGTGAGTTTCTACCCCACCTATTTTGGCACGCTGACTGTCTGATCTTGCACAGATCTTGTTCAAGTAAACACAGATAACTGTGACTTTATCAGTATAGCCACCATGCCATGTCTAGAATACAGCATTTCACAGTACTTCTCTCTACCTTCTGGCTCATATCCTTCTTTCTGTCCCTTCTTCCATAACATTCGCTGAGCTGTGAGGGTGAGAAGCTTAGTAGACATCCCACTGAGATGACTACTCACAGTCACTGGTTCTTAGCACTTTCACTAGCTATAAACCCCTCCACTGACTGTTGTCCACTGTAAAAAAGAAGCTTCTCTGAGCAATGGTGAGAGACCACAGATCCTGGGTCAGTTCTGGCCTTCTTGCACTTACAGCTTTCTGTCTCTTGTGGAACTTCCCCAGCCTACATTTATGCACTTTTCCTTTGGACAGCTCTCACCGGGCTTACTTTTCATATTTATTTTTGAAGTAGAGTCTTGACTCCAAGCTTGAGATTCATTCTACACAAATCATTTATTGGTCACTTAATGAAGCTGAAGACAGTGACAAAATCACTACATACATTGCAGAGCTTATTCATATAAAGATTCATTTCTTCAATATAGTTAGGCTCTATTGCTAAAGACACCACATAAAGTAAGTCATGGGACATGTCAAACTCAAGTTGGTAGTGTCAATGAGGTTTTCTTCCTTCTAGCTAGTTTTCATAGCACTGGAAGGTTCTAGGTAGGCTCCTAAGAGCAAAAAAAATCAGTTTTACACAGCTATTCCCCTTGTGAACTATAATAATGACTGTTAAGGCGAGACATGACCATGTGTGCAGCAGTGCATGAATGTCACAGGGTAACCAACTGCTTTCAGATTAAATGCAAGGCCTGCTCCACAGGAGGAAACACATGTCAGGTGCTGTAAATCTAGGCAAGAACCCATAAATGGAGGCTCATATAGCTCAAGGATGAACCTACTACTATCATTCCGTTGAATGGACACAGTATAAAACTGTTTTCTAAATCCATGTCTTTCTATAGTTTTGTATAATCTTTCATAGATGAGTTCAGTTCTCAGATCTCATCAAAAAAGTCTCTCTGTGCAATGGATGGTGGTTGGCACAGAAACACACAATTGGTCAGAGTCCACGGAGTAAGTGTCATTGGTGTGCTGAGCCACAGATGGGACTTTTATACCACACACCACCCCTCAAGTGTTGGGGAACATGGCTGAAGAATGGACAAAAAGATTTTAAGAGCCAGAGTTCAATGAGGTCTGTAATGAAACACATCTGGACATGATAAAATGCTGGACTCATTTCAGGGTGACTTTTCTAAACTACGTTAGAATTGCCCTGTTTCTAATGATGCCCACAGGCTAAATATGTAGGTTGTGATATAGTGTTCAACTGTCATACATGCAGACCTCAGACACTGGAGACAAGAGAAAGAAAGACCAAAAAACAGGAGAAAGAAGGGGTGAGTTATGAAACATTAAGGGCCATCATTGGGCACATTAGTTATTGCATGCTAATGCGGTAGCTCCTTCAGAGTCTTCCATTAGCTCTTCCAGGTTTAGATAGATTTGTTGTTCTTATTGTTATTCCGTCTCTATTTTCTCCATATTTTTGTTATTGCTAAAGGTAGGTAGATTTTGTTTTGCTTTGTTGTTTTTTTTTTTTTTTTTTTTCATTTGATATTATCTACCTTAATGATAAGGTTAAGACAAATCCCAGCACCTTCTCCTGTTTGCAATCTGTCTTTTTAAAATCTCATGCCTATGAATATAAATAAATCTTTCTAAAAGTAATTGTTTGTATTTACCATATTCACAAATTTCTTTGATGACTACCCAGAATTGACAGACACCTAAGAAAAATATACTTGTGCTTAGAAATACTATTCATTTGCAAACTAATTCACAGGATTCCGAGACTGCCTAGAAAGTCCATCTAGGGGACCTGTGGACTCTGAATTGCTTTCTGGCTTACTCCATATAAAAGAAATTCTTGGGGTTGGAGAGATTGGCACTGGATACTCTTCCAGAAGACCTGGGCTTGTTCCCAGTACATGCATGAGGTCTCTCAATTATCTGTACCTCCAAATCCAGGGGATCTGATGCCCTTGTCTGGTCTCTGCAGCACCAGGCACACATGTGGTACACTGACATGCACGCATGGAAAACACCCATATACACATGCACACTAAATAAAAAAATTTTAAAATGAAAGAAAAACTAAAAGAGATTTCCAAATAACTGAGTGATCAGTAGATCTGAGGCTTGTTAGTTTTCACTATGAATGGCAGTTGATCAAGAAGTGCTGCGCTAACACAATCATGACAAAATAATAATGCCAGTTTTTAAATAGTTGATCAAAACCATACATGACTTGTGATGATTTTTCTCTGGTATAAAACACTCATAAAATTGTGTGTCATGGGAGGACACTAGGTAAAGAAAATGAAAAAGCAGTTGCACTTTAAGGCAGAAACAATCAAACAAAAAACCAAACTGAACGTTAGCCAGAAGAGCTGCCATCCTGCCCGCCGCTTCAGAAGTACAGCTAAGAGTCCCTCAGTGTCCAAGGGAGACTCTTGTTCACCGTTTCACTCAACTCTACACTGAGAGTCCACTTTTCGTCCTGGCATCACAATCCTGGCCGAAGCACTGGGCAACAATGGGAAAGCAAAGGGGGTTTTAACGTCCTCTTCTTTATTGTGGCACCCAGCCCACCTTGCACTGGTCCATGATGAACGGTGGAGGCAGG
The DNA here is from genome assembly GCA_026225945.1 of Cricetomys ansorgei. Lineage (NCBI taxonomy): Eukaryota > Metazoa > Chordata > Mammalia > Rodentia > Nesomyidae > Cricetomys > Cricetomys ansorgei. The sequence goes on along the minus strand of JAMJFZ010003370.1, from coordinate 2,841 downwards.
GCAGGTAGAAGTGGGGTAGTGCATGGAACAGCCCACAGCTTATTTGTTAGAATAGATGTCTAATAGAAGGGCGATGGCAGCCATGCTAGACTCTTGAGAGTGTAAGAGATGAGGAAGGAAAGGGAGAAAATGAGTCCCAGCCAAGGGTGCCTCTCCCAGGCTGCCCCTTTATTTATTTCTTCCTTAGTCAATGCCCAGTTGTAAGCAGGAGCTAGGGATTAGGCGCTCCATAAAGGCCAGGTAAAAAGTAGCGAGTAAATAAAACATCCTCAGAATCCGGCACATAAAGCATTCTTTGAGTTTTCACGATCTGTGGAAACAGACTCGAGCGGCCAGTCGCGGAAGGCGGTAAAAACGTGGGCAGACCTGTTCAAAGGCCTCGGTGTTTATAAGCACTTGGTGCCTTTGTACCATAACCTTTTTGATTGTGTTTGTCTTCACACACTAGGAAGTAATTTTTTATATGCGTGGTCATCAGCAGTAAGCCAACAAACCAGGATTCTGGCCAAATATTCATGTTTTAGAGTGTGAAAAAGAATACAGAGAATGCAGACAAAACTGTTTTGTTTTGTTTTTCAGAAAAGAAGCTTCAGATCAGAAATCAGTCTTTAAATCTTTCCATAGTGTTTCTTCTACTGCTCTGCCAGATGTTTGATAATTCGGCTAAGGAAGATACATGTATATTGTCTTAGAATAAGAATACAGCCCAACATTCTTCTGAAGAGAAGGAAGGAAGGGGAACGGGGCTGTTCCTGCAAGTGTATCCAGGAAGATTGAGTGGGATGGTAAGGTAACAAACTCCTGGATGGAGTGCACTAATAACCTCAGATATCCAGAAGACAGTAAAGACAGATGATTTGGCTGGATAACCAGCCACACTACATTTTTAATCGATGTGAATGTAACTGGAATTATTTTAACCAAAAGAAATCCATTTTAAGGTTCTTTTAACTCAAATTCTATGAACTAATCTAATTCTAAGCCTAATCACTTGTACTTTTATATTTTAACTGTGCTACACAAAATAAGTTAGGGTGACAGAATGTGGCCCACTACTAAAAGGACTGCCAGGAAGATGAAGAGTTTCAAATCACAACAGCAAAATCATTTTTGTCTAAAGAAAACAACCAAGAAATACCTTAAGTGTCACTTCGGGATCTTCACGCTTGAAATATGATCTAGTTAATATTCATAAAAATAATTATGAAGCCAGGCAGTGATGGTGCATACCCTTAATCCCAGCACTCGGGAGGCAGAGGCAGGTGGATCTCTGTGAGTTTGAGGCCAGCCTGGTCTACAGAGTGCGTTCCAGGACAGCCAGAGTTACAACAGAGAAACCCTGCCTTGAAAAACCAAAAGGCAATAATAATAACTATGAGTCATAAATAAAATCTATCATGAAGGCCAATAAACTCTCCTTCAAATTTTAAAATAAAAAAAGTAGTGCTGAAATACATTTCTTATGTATCCTATGCTCAGAAAATGCAGCATAAAAGGCGTAGGCCATTTAAAGGTCAAAAGCATATATGCAGCTGAAATATCACAGTTAGCAGATATTTCTTAAATTATTTGTTCTCTCACCCACTCATTTTACACTTATTGGTCATTTGTTATGTATTGGACATTATTCTAGGTCTTAAACTTGCTTAGTTGAATTTTTAATAGTTTAATATTGGAATTTTACATTTGATGTTAATGTATTATTCAGGAAGTCATCCTTATCTTTCTGTAAAATTTATTTCACCGAGGGTTTGGGAAACAGTTCAGTCCGTAAAGCACTTACCTTGCAACCATGAGACCTGAATTTGATGCCTAGAACCCATGCTAAAATAAAAAAAAAAAAAAACCAAGCAAGGTAGGTGGGACAGCAATGTGTAAACCTAGTCTACTCAGCAAACTGCACGCAGTGACAGACCCTGTCTCAAAATACAAAGTGGGTAACACATGAGAAATGACAGTTGAAGTTGACCTCTGGTCTTCATATGCATATGCACAAACATGCATGTGTTCACACACACACACACACCACACACACACAAGCTTGCAACATGTATGTGTACACAGGTACATACAAAGAATCTCAATAGCATGATAGATGATCGATATGGATTACTATCATCCTGTTCACTGGCTACAAATCCTGGGGTAGGATACTGTAGTCTGGAATGATCAGTCATCTAGACCTCCATCTTCTGTGCTGGAAGCTAACATTCAGCCCTGGATCCATATCACATTTCACACTCTGGGAGTTAGAAATCTTTGCAAACTGGTACCCAAGTAGCTAAATTTTCATTCTCAGAATACTGAATATTTGTGAATGACTGATGTGTTTTTGGCAAAGAAATGAATACTTCACTGAAGCACACTATATTCAGCAATGAGCTACACTTAACATATGAAAGAAAAATTTCCATGCATTACATTTCAAAAGATTGGAAAGGAAAAGAAGGAAAAAAAAAACCCTCTTGTTATCTTGATTGCAACATGTAGCTTTGGCATCATCTAAATACCATCCATAGTTCTTGTAAAGCCCAATAAAAATGACTTTAAAACCAATATAATCCCTCTATTTTAAATTTTAAAGATTTAATGACAAACTGAGATTCAAAAAAGTTATGAATAAGGTATTCCTAAGGGAATGTGTCATAGTCACCCCAAAATTCTGTTAATATAAAAATTATTTCCATAAAATAAATTGGGATAAAGACGTTAAAAAATAAAACCTTATCTATCAAGTAACTGATTTATGGTAATTTATAATATTATATTCAGTATCAATATTTATTTGAGCTGTTTCTTTACAGTAATGTCTGTTATGGTGCTACTAAATTAAAAGTTTTT
>JAMJFZ010003369.1:0-104378 GCA_026225945.1 Cricetomys ansorgei | reverse complement strand
TTCAAAGAGAGAAATAGAATGTAGTGACAAGTTTGAATCTTTTATTGACTCATACATATTATAGCTGTATTAACAATCTCATTCCTGCAGATCCACTCAGTGTTGAGAGGGTATATGAAACAGTAGGTCAGACAAATAAGAAACAAAGCACCCAATGATATTCTGTAGCCTCTCATCTAGTGTCATTGCCTCCCTGCAGCTACCATAGGAAATCACTACCTTGCCTAAGTGTTATACCACACACATCCATCCACACACAGCTGGAGAAGGAAAGACTGCTGTTATACAACTAATGGTTGGGAAATGGTAATGTAGCTTTCAAAACTGTGCGTCAAAAGACTGAGTAGGCACATTTTCTGTGTCTGTTTCTTCTTCCGCCGTTATGTATATGATTGGTATCTCCCTATGCATGTTGGGCATGTCTCTATTTAACATCTTTCCCTTTGTCTTGGCATCTGTATTCAGATAAGTATAAGTTGAGAATCAAGGCTATTGATAGAAGAGGAATGTAGTGACCGCAGATGAAATATTCATTAAGAAGTTGGGTAATGATTAGAAACAAATGTTTGGTAGAAACTCATTCATACTGCAAAGACTTAAAACGTGCTTGGAGAATATGTATTTCATATCTATTTACTATCATGTGTCTGTACATATGACTGTATGTGAGTTCAGGTGCACACATGCCACATCACACATGTCAAGGTCAGAGAGCAAATTCTCTCCTTCCACTGTGGGCTATGGTAATTGAACTCAGGTCATCAGGCAACTGAGCTGTCTCACTGGACCAAAATGTGTAGATCCTGTAATCATATAGTAATAGTGAAATATTTATTTAGTATGCTTCAATAATTAATAGGAAAAGTATTGTATTGAAAACTAACAGCAGTTGATGCTAAGAGTTCTTGCTGTTATGCCACACTTGCCTTCCTGTGTTCTTCTGTGTGTAGAGCAGCATTCTATCTCCCTTTTCATTTAACACGTTTTTCTTCATTTCTTTCTTCCTTAAAATAACCAAAGCATCCTGGAAACTTTCAGAACATTTGTTGTAGCATATTATACTCCTTATTCTCATTTTCAAAAGATACCAGTACATTTTTAAAAGTTTTGATTTTGTCTTTTATAAAAGAAAGAAAGTAAGTCCAAAATCCTATAATTTTTTTCCCTTTTGTGGATCACATCAATGCTAAAATAATTTTCTATCCCTCCCTATAACATAAAATACTCTCTCTTCTTTGTTGTTACTAGGCAAGAAAAGTCAAAGCGTTTCACATGTTTGAATGTGTGTATTTAAGCAGCTTACAGTATAAAAGGAAATACAACAGATGTAAGAAAAATGAAGCCATTTATAGCTAATTATGCTTTTTAAACTAACATTTATTTTTAAGCCAATTCTGATGCATTTGTCATGATCACCCTGAATATGCAGTAGAGAGCAAAAAGGGGTGGGCACTGGGAAGAAGAGAAGAAAGGAGAATGAAAGAAATAAACATTAGATCAGGTAAGGATTTGAGTGGACAGGAAAGAAAGCACAGAAGAGGAAAATTCTTTTTGGGGGGAGATTAATATCAAGAGGAAGTCTTGCCACTTTGGAAGTAAGATGGACAATTAGAAGTTCTCTCCATCTGACCTGGTGGATGATAAGAGTTGGGTCAACAAAATAGACTCCATTCTGAAGAGGTAAAGATTGAAGGGATCACACAAGATGAGTGGCAGGATGCTGAAGAAAGCACAGAAATAGGACAGCAATAGAGAAGAAGCAGTGAGAGAGCTTCACTCTTGCCAAGGCTCCCTTGATTGAGGGAGTTAAATGGAAGCCTCATCCCAATTCAATGTACATTCCCTTCTCTGAGCAGCACTGGAGGTGGAGACCTGTAGAGAAGTCTACTCATTATTGAGATCACCAAATAAAAAGGAAAAGATATCCAAACCAACAGATGTACAAATTACAACAAAGGAACACAAGAAAAACTAAAAAGTAAAATCATATGATACCTTTAAAAATCATAACTCTTTAATTATCAAATCTAATAATATTGAAATGGCTAAACTACTGAGTAAAAAATGAAAATTAAAAGTCTGCTTTTCAATGACTTCATGACTTCAATCATGGAACAAGCAGATGAGTTAAGTAAGGAATGCAATCCAGGATATGAATGAGTAGTCCATCAACAAAGAAAAGAAACTCAGCAAAGCAGATTAGGAATAAAGAAAAATATTGAAATTTTGAAAACAAATAAAAGTAGAAAACTATTATCAAAAGACTAGGTAAAGCAGGAAGAAGAAATCAGAGAAGAAAAATAAGTGTTAGAAAATACTACATTTACATATTAGTGACTAAAACAATAAATGGATATAATCACAATTCTAAAAATCCCGAGACATAATCTAAAGAGAGACACCCGAGAATGCATAGGGTACTGGGGTCCATATAAAAACTGAAGCCAGAGAAAACCTGTTTAACAAAACTCTAACAACAAATTTCCCAAATCTAGAGAAGGAAATGGGCCTGAAAGCAAAAGAGGCATTTAATATTTTAAATATTTTTTAAATTTTTTAATTATTTTTTAAATTTAATTTTAAATATTCTTTGAGAATTTCATAATGTATTCAGTGTATTATTATTATATCCTCTCCCTGCCCTTCCAACTTCCCCCAGATGCCTTCAACTTCATGTTCTCTTTTCACAAATATCCCATTGTGTCCAAATAGTGCTTCCCATGTGCCACAGGGCCACCCACTAGAGTATGTGCAATCTACCAGTAGCCACAACACCAAAGAAAAATGGCCACCTGACCACTTGCCAAAATAACTGCCAATATCCCCTCAGCTTGGGGTGGACCCTCAGGTGCCCCTCCTGCATCCATGCTACAGTTTTCTCTTGTTTGACCTTGTGCAGGTCTCTGCAGGTAGCCCACAACTGCTATACATTCAGACGTGTAATGGCATGTCATATCCATATGACAATATTTCACAGCTTTCTGCCCATTATCTAGCTCTTACATTCTTTCAACATCCTTTTCCATTATGTTCCCTGAGTCTTTGAGGGGGGGGGGGGGTGATACAGACATCTCAATTAGGGCTGAGCATACAGTTACTAATTCTCAGTATTTGGACAGAATATGAGTTCTATATAACTGCCACCCACTGCTAAACATTTCTCTGTCCAAGGTTGAGAGCACCCTAGATCTATAGGTATAAATATAAATACTTGGAGGTAGTTTGAAAACATAACTATTTAGCAGAATAACAATAGCAGGTTTAACCTCAGGACCTCCCCAGCCCTGAGCTTTTACCAAGGTATATAGTATCAGGTATGAATTCCCTCTTGTGGAGCAGGCTTCAAAGATAATAGAAAGTAGTTAATTGTTCCATAACTACTGTGCTAAAAGGTATCAGTGGGTACATTGTGTCAGTTAAGTTGGTATTGTCGCATGCAAGGTCTGGCTCTAGGTAAGACCATTGATGTCTTTTCTCTCCTAAGCCATATGGATACCTATTATGTTGGAAGCCAGTTTAAAATATCATCAGATAAGATGGTAGAGCACAAGCAATATGAAAGAAGAAGGGGGTATTCAGGGTTAACGGTTTATATGGAGATGGGGAGATGAGGGTAAAGAGGAGGTTAGAAGTGTATAAAAGAGACCTATGAAAAACACACAGGATTGTAAGCTGCTTACAAAAATAACATGCTAATGGAGGAACTCTGTGTGGATAGACAATTTATGTTAGCAGAAGATTTGGAATGTTAAATGTGAATTGCAGTGCCAGGCATTAGATTTTTCTTAAAACGAACAATAAAAAAAAGAAAAGAAAAGAAAAGAAAAGAAAAGAAAAGAAAAGAAAAGAAAAGAAAAAGAAAAGAAAAGAAAAGAAAAGAAAAGAAAAGATTAGGGCCTGGAATGATGGCTAACATCTGTCTGGAACACATTAGGACTTGACTTTAGATTCCCAGAACACACATAAGGCCAGGCATGAAGTATGTCTGTAATCATAACGCTCCTGAGATGTGAGGAGGCAGAGACAGGAGAACCCACAGACACTTACGGGCCAGCTAATCTGGTGTTCTTAATGGTCCTCCAACTTCCACACCATATCAGTGAAGCATGTCTACACACACACACACACACACACACACACACACACACACACACACACATCATACACATAAAAGAGACAAAAATATCTGGGCAGTGGTGGTGCGCCCCTTTAATCCCAGCACTTGGGAGGCAGAGGCAGGTGGATCTCTGTGAATTCAAGGCCAGCCTGGTCTACAGAGTGAGTTCCAGGAAAGCCAGAGCTACAGCAGAGAAACATTGCCTTGAAAAGCAAAAAACAAAAACAAAACAAACAACCAAAAAACAACAAAAAAAAAGAGAGAAACAAAATTTAAATTAAAAATTTAATTTAAGAAGAACTTGGCAGGCAAAGGGATTTAACTAGCAAACTGGGTTCCACCACTATCTCTCTTTATACGCGTACGCGCGCGTGTGTGTGTGTGTGTGTGTGTGTGTGTGTGTGTGTGTGTGTGTGTGTGTATATATATATATATATATATATAAAACTAAACTTTGCAAAGAATTATTAAAGAAGCAAAGACCTAAGCATTATCCATCCTTTACAAAGTCCACCTTTGTTGTCTCTTCCTCCTCTTTAGTATTCACCCTTGGTTACTAATATCCAAACATCAGGTTTTCTCTTCTGCTTCTTCTAGTTCCCACAGGTGAGAGACATACACAAGGATGGAAAACAGAGGGTAGCTACAGTCAGTTTCTAATCCAATCTGTAATAAACTTACTACTATCTAGACAGTAGATAGTAGTTCTTTGTTGAGACAGACTCTAGTCTGTCTTGCATTTGTATATTCTGTTTGTACTGGTATAGCATATCTTAATATAAACTTATAGTGTCTGGAAAACATTTAGAGTAGAATTTAAAACAGCCTTTGATGATTTTTCTTACTCTGAGAAAAGATTTTGGACCTTTCTGAGGTTGACAAACTTTTGAAAAGTCATCCAGTGAAGTAAAAAATGAAGGAATCGGAATCTTATTCTGCAGAATCTGACTCCTTTCGCAGCACCCCACTGCCTGATCCATTTATTCTTTCTGGAAAACTTAATGGCCCCACCACATTTTGAGGTTTAAAAAGAATCCTTTAACCTTCTTAGTTGTTACGTTTAATTATCTCATATTTAAGTAGAATAGTACATTACAAAATTTCCTGTGTGATATAAAGTGGCATGTCTCAGATAAGGTGTGTTTTGAAAGTTTGAAAGATGTATTTTGAGAATTCTAACATATTCAAGATTGAAAATTTAAGTGATGTTATTATCTCAAGAATCCTGCCAGGCAGAAATGTGGAGTATATGTATTTAATGTGGATAAAGTGATACTCATATACCAGATGTAAGGGGAAACTTTATTATTCCCCATTGGAAATATTTTGGTGTATGATCTTGTTTGCTTTGACTGAACAGAAGTTCATTTTCAACCCTGTCATAACAACTGCACCAAGGGCCACCAGAATTTATATTGTACTTTTTTTGTGCTTCTGGGCACTGTAGCAATCACCAGAGGAAAAGAGAGAGAGAAAGAAGCAGATATATAAAGAAAAAGGATGTGCACATTAGTGGAGGAAATAGAATATAATGTGATATTTAATATAAAATGGATAGAGTGGCCTTGAGGCATCCTAGGGTATCTAAAGTACAATAGATTTATCATTAAGGCACTTAATCTAATCTAAAGATTTAGGGAGAAGAACATCTTTGAGTTTTGGCCCAGAGAAATCTTGAAAGATAAATAAAAGTTAGAGGGAACGTAGGAAGTACTTTTCAGGCCAATAAAAGTCACAGCACTAAGAAAATATGCTGTGTGAAGGGAGCCATAAGCAAGTTAAAGTGACCAGAATATAACACAAAATTTGAGGAATGGGGGACAGCATCAGAAGCCCACACTGGCAGGTTCATAGAGGGCCCTTTGCTACCTGGAATTCATTGCCAGGTACCTTACAATTATTGTATAGGAAATTTGTTTGTATCATCCCAGCCTCCCATCACCAGTTGCATCTTTCCTAGGTGCAATGCCATGGATTATTGATTAGTGTTCTTTTAAAGAGAACCAATGTTGCAATTAGGGTACATTAGGGTTGGGAACAGTGGCACATACTTGTAATCCCCAGCACTCCTAAGGATGAGAATGAGGACTGTCATTGATTCTATTCCATCCAGTGTGATAGATCGAGGACCAGGCCATAGTAGCCATGGCTACTCTGTCTCATAAAACAAGAACAAAAAAAAAGTATATTAAACACTCATATACTGAAGACTTGCTCAGAAAACATATAAGATACATGCAAATATAGTTAAGATCAGTAGTGATTTCCTATATGTCTTTGCCAGAGAGTCATACATTTCAATATGATGAACACAATTTTAGTCCCTTATGTATATCAGTAATAATGAATATTAGCAAACTCCTTGGAATATATTTTTAGAGCTATATGTACATGTTCATGTATATACTCACACACTATATTCAAGGTCTTTGCAAACTACAGAAATCCTAGAATGTTTTTAAGCAGATTCAGAACCATAGTCTTTTGCTTTGAGCCCCCTTCTGGGACTAATGACTATTTTCAGTCTTCGGAAAATGTAGGTAAATGAATGTAAGTCAAATCACACTGCAAGTCCTGACCTCAAGCCAGCTACAAATTCTTTTTACTCCAATAGGACCTCTGCTTTCAAATTCCTTACTTCATTTAACACATGTGATCCCAGTTACATAGTGTGTTCACTTTTTTTTGCCTCTCTTGTGAAATATTTCCTTGTCCTTGGCATGCTGGGATGACTAAACAAATTTTATTTCCAAAAATCCCCTTCTCCTAAGCTCACTGATTTATTTGAATAGGCATCCACCAACTTCTGAGTCACCTTCTGCTCAGCTCTGAGTTTGAACAACTGGGATGCTCAAATAAAAGAAGGAAATCTAGCACTTATTCTCTCCGGGTTTATGATCAATTTGGGAGACAAGACTAACATGCGTGCAACAACTAGAAAACAACTTGAGACAGTATATAATTAAGTGCTGAATGTGATACTGACTGTGAGTGCACAATTCTTCACTAATTACCAATTGCTTTAAAGAATTAATGCTTAACTTTGGGGATTTCAATCACAATTTCCCTATAAGCATTAATTCTTGTAACCAGCAATTCAATTCATTTCAAGAACTACAAACAGACCCTGGTTTAGCAAATTATCAGCATTGTTCTAAGAAATGTTTTTTTTTTTTTTTCCATTAACCAATTAATTTGAATCCTGATTGTTATGACCTCCAGGGCCTTTTGTGGGGTGCTTTCATCTCAGACATAATTTAATTTTTCAAATAGATTTTTGACTGGTAGAGCATTCATAACCCTGAGGGAAAGAAAAGGCTTTCCAAGTAGGAGTGAGGGATCAAGGAGCACCTTGTATTGAGGAATGTGAGCCAACTCTCTCCCCTCTGATAGAAAAGAATCTTGAACACTTGGCTTTTTGACTATTCTCTCTCCTTCTCGTCTCTTCTCTTCTCTCCCCCTCTTCCTTTCTGTCCTGCTTTGGTTATCCTTTTCCCTGATCTTCCTGTTCTTCAGTCTAGCTAATAGCACCTGCAGGGCTTCCCAGCTGACTGTGACTCTCAAGAGGAAGGAGGTTCTTGAACCCATCCTGATGCCTCTGTTGTTTGTGTTTGGTGAACCGAGGGCCTGAAGCATGGTCAGCCTGTGCTCCACCATTTGGCTGCACTGTAGTCTTGCTCTTTGTTTCCTACATTGCATACAAGTTGAGACTAGCCCAGGGCTATAATCATTACTATGATCATTACTATTACTATAGTAACCATTACTATTACATTACTATGATCACAGAGTACTGTTTCAGTTCATCTCTGGATTCTTTTCAAATATGTTCCTGTAGCTGTCCAATCACATTGGGCACAAGATGTAGATGTTGATTCAGGGTAAAATGCTTTTTATTCTTTATCTAATTCAATCTCCAGTTCTTAGTCCTGGAGCCTTGGAGCATTTTGGCCTCTGTGCAATCTACTCTTAAGCTTAGAACTGAAAGGCTTCAGTTTCTACCTCCATCCAATCTAGAACATTTAAACTTCTGTACAATCTAATCAACCTATGAGGGAGGCACTTGCTGCTACTGAACCACTCTGACTAGCTCCTTCTGAACCCAGAGTTGTAGTAAACTCAACTGACCCTCCTGGTTCAACTCAACTCATTGTTTTGGCTTAAACTCTTCTACAAACTGACTGGTTCAAACTGACCTAAGCTGGCTGACTGTTTCTGACTGAATTCTTCTGACTCGGGTTTACTCTGGCTGATTTTCTGACTGCCTCAGACTGAACTGCCCTGCTTAGCTGACCCATTCTTCCCATCTGATATTGACTTCCTCTGCTGAACTGCCTCTGAGTCTTATCCTGCTGCCTCAGACAGTTATGACTCTGCAGTCTGACCACCTGCTTCAATTGTCTCTGTGTCTTGTCCTTGAGCTCCCCTCTGCTTCTCTGCCTTATCATCAGTCAGACTGCTTCACTGTCTCTGTGTTTTGCCCCTATCAGCCTCATATTGCCTGTGTCTCTCCCTGATCCTGCCTGTTTTTGTGGCTGACTTTCAGACTGCTTGGCTAGCTGAGCTGAAAGCCTGCTTTTCTATCATGAGAGTTGGGCATGTCCTCGCTCTGACTCACACTGCTAAAACTATTCCTCTGATTTGTCACTTTGCCTGCCTGTCACTTTGACTCATCTCAGGCATCACTTCCTGTTTGACACTTAACACCTTCTGATCTCTGCTTCCTGTCTTCCAAGTGCTGGGATTAAAGGTGTGCATGACCACTGCCTTCTGGATACTTGGATTAAAGGTGTATATCCACATTCCTTCTACCCTATGACAGCCATGCTGTTGGAATAAATGATCAAATATTCCTCTATGTGTTTCCAAATGATCACCAGCTTTTCAGAATCTTCTCTCTCAGCTACACTGACTATCTTCCTGCTTCTGCTCCATCTGGCCTGATAAATGACTTTAAGTCTAGAACTACATTCAAATCTGATTTTTAATCTCTTCTTTAAGAAATAAATGATAGGGCTAGACAGATGTCTCAGAGATTTAGAGTGCTTTTTGCTCCTGTAAAGGACCCAGGTTTGGTTTCTAGTATTCATAACTGTCTATAAATGCAGTTCCATCTTCTGGCTCCATGGGAACCAGGAAAGCATATATATATATATATATATATATATATATATATATATATATATATATATATATATACAGGCAAAACATTCATACCTGCCACACCATGGACACAGGCAAAAACTTGGACACAGCAGGAGTTGAGGGCGCTTCAGAGTCCCTGACCCCAGGGTAGAAGAAACTGAGACCCCTCCTCCTACCTGTGACATGGCAGGCTTGCTACCCACCCCTTGCCTGATGGTCATGCAATCCGAGCACTAGTTTGGCAGGTGGGTACCTGTCCATCCTGCCCCTACCCACCTGATCTATTCCTTTGCCTGCCCTGAATAAAGCAACTTTGGGCTTCCATCATAAGTGATTCCCAGGGTTTTTCTTGTATAAAAATATAAAATAAATAAGAGAAATAAATGATAACTAGTAATGTGTCAGAGCACATCTCCTTCTGAGTTTAAAGGTTTATAAAGAGTACAAACTATATCATCTTTTGAGTTTCAATTGTACCTTTTCTAATAGTGAATTCTACACAGCAGGCTGTTGTAAGAATAAGTGCTTAGTGTCTTAGTTACTCTTCTATTGTTGTGATAAGACAACATGACCAAGAAAACACATTAAAAAAAGAATTTAATTTGACTCTGGGTTCCAGAGGATTAGAGTCCATGATGGTGGGGTGAAGGGATAGCTGAGAGCTCACATCTGGGTCAACAAGCACAAGGGAGAGAGAGAGAGACAGAGAGAGAGAGAGAGAGAAAGAATTTGAATGGCGTGGGCTTTTGAAATCAGAAAGGCCACATCCAGTAACACTCCCCAATAAGGTCATATTTCCCCTAAACAGTTCTATCAACTGGAGACAAAATATTATATGAGGCCATGAGGGCCATTCTCCTTCAAATCACCACATTGTGTAAGAATGAGAATGTTGTACAGCTTTTCAATGCTTCAACTTTTTCCTCTGTACAGCAGAGAGAATAGTATTATATATTTCACAGACTTTATATTAGAATTTAATAAGCTGAATTGTGTAAAGCATATAAAAACATTGTATTCTTCTATGTAAAAGTGCATGTGCATGTTTGTATATAGTGTCCATATGTGTGTGTGGTATGATTATATGTATGTTTTTTGCAGATGTATGTTTGCATGTATGTGGAGCCTGGAGATTGCTTCCAAATGTTTTCCTGGATTGTTTTCCACCTTTTACATTGAACATAGTCTCTTATTTGAAACCAGAGCTTCCTGACTCAGTTAATCTAGCCATCCAGCCAGGGCTCCCTGTCTCTATCTCCTGAGCTCTGATGTTATAGGCCAGACACTTTGCCTGCCTAGCATTAACACAAGTGTTAGGGATCCAAACTTTGGTCCTCATGCTTGAGTGGCAAGCACTTTCCCTCACTGAGCCATCTCCCTAGTTCCTATATTAGTATCGTAACATAAAGCACATTACATATACTTGATATTCAATAAAGAGTACCTTCCTGGTTATTTTGGTAGAAGATAAAATATCCAGGTAGCCACCAGCAATTATTAATTCCTTTGAATCAATCTTTATTATTCTTTTCAGTAATCTAATATTTCCTGTGCCATTTTCCTACTCTGGAAATCTGTTTGCACCTATAGCCACATCCCACAAGAAGATAATCAAGCTGGTCAACATTTCAGGCTGCTAAGAAGCTCAAGGCAGATCTTTATCATACTCTTTTGCTCAAAACCATGGCAGAGCTCATCAGTGGAGCAATATTGGTACAAAGACTAGAGGCCATTGAGAACAAAAATTGCACACATTCTAATTGGGACTTTACCTCCTGTCATTTGGAACATTAGGGAGGTAAAAGCATCACCTTTGCCATTTTTAGGTGTGTTTTTTGATGTGTCTGCCATGTGTGAAGATGTTTGTGGAGACCAGAGAGAGTGGTGGATCCCCTAAACCTTTATTGGCGCTTGTGATCTACATAACAGGGTACTGAGAACCAAAGTGGGTCATTTGAAAGAGCAACAGGCACACTTAGTCATTGAGCCATCTCTTCAGTCCTACTCCATAGAAATTAAATTACCATATGAGGGGCTGGAGTAATGGCTCAGTAGTTAAGAGCATTGGCTCCTCTTTTCAGTGGACCCAGGTTCAATCCCTAGCACCTGCATGATGACTAACAATCATCTGTAACTCTAATTCTAGAGAATCTGAACCCTTTTCTGACCTCTGACTATTGTGAACACATGTAATACACAGAGATACATATAGGCAAAATTACCATACACTCAAGCATAAGATAATAATAACAAATCTTAACTTAATAAAAGTGTATTGTTTAAAAATTAACATATGAAAAAGTGGGGGTATGTGAGCTTTGTTGAGGGGCATTAAGAGAAAGCTACTTTCTTCTGGTCAAAAACAATAGAATTTCAGTTTTAACCTCTGTCCTGAGTGGATACCTGACAAACTCCTCAAAATATTACATACTACACTCTTCTCCTTTTAATAGTTAATACAGCTGATCTGTCAAGTACTGGGCCAGGCATCCATCTTCCTAGGAAACCTAGTCCTCCTGAAGCCATGCCAAGGAGATGGGAGGAATAATTATCCCCTTAGGGACTTAGCCTCCCTCAAGGCATCCTCCATGCCAGTGCTTGCAGAGCCTCCATCATATAACATGGCAGGCCCTGCCTGCTTTTCTGAACTACTTAGAAAAATATAATTTTTCCTTTTCCTTTGAATTCTTTTTGATCCCTTTTTCTTTCCAACATTTGTCAGATTCTGAGCATTCTTTCTTCCCCTTGCATTCTGGGTTTTCTCACTTGCTTTCTGAAGCTCTTCCCCAACTTTTGTCACGTGACTGCTTGTCTGCCATGATGCTGCTAGCCAATCTTCATTCCTGAATTTGCCTGGTTTCCTGGTCAGTACTGCAAAGACATGGCTTTGTTTCTTCCTCTTCTCCGTCTCTATTCTCCTGAAGCTACTAAGATTTACAGCTTCACTGTATTTCTCTCAATGGCTAATAAAATTTTCTTCAATCTTCCTTGTGGCTCTGTTTCTAAATTCTTGTGTTATTGATGGTAAGAATTCAAAAGAAGGATATCTAGTTTCCCTGCTAACAATAAATTCTGTGACCTTACGATCCTGAGAAAGATGTATTAAGAATATTCTGATAAATCACCAAAAACACCAAATATTGACTAAATGGGGGTGGTGAGGAGGGCGCTGCTATCAAAACTGTTTTTGCAGTAGACTGTGTGCTGTGTGACTGCAGCCTGCTTAGTTCAAGAGTTTTGCTTTGGTTTTCTATGAAAATAGAAGAGGCAAACTGAAGGTGCTCTGTATTGAACTTGAAAGTAATTGAAACAGGTCAAAATTCACAAAGAATAGAAGTTGCCTCTAACTTTAAAAACCTATAGTCACTACATTTTTGTACCTCCTTATTTGCAAAGTAATATACTTCTGCTCTTATAAGTACAAAACTTTGAAAATTCAAAAGCTGCTTTATCTTTACTGTACCAGATCTCAATCATGTTTGTAAACCAGGAACCCGTTACAACCCCCTTAACAACTGACAAGACCAGAGTACAATTCACTCATTCTTTCCTTTCACAAAAGAACAGGGCGGGTTTGTTTAACAGGTATCCTGGCCTTCAGATTCCTCACCACCTTCAAGAAAGTTAATCATTGGCAAACTTCTGGCTCTCAGATGGAGGCTAAAAGTCACCTTGTTCCAATGCCCTGGCTGGTAAAAGAAGTACAAGAAAATGGCAATTTCATTCTAACTATTTCTTGTTATGTCTATTACTGCTACTACTATGACTACTACTAGAGAGAGTGTGTGTGTGTGTGTGTGTGTGTGTGTGTGTGTGTGTGTGTGTGTGTGTGACTGAAGGAAGCATGGCACAGCATGCATGTGGAAGGCAGAGGACAGCTCTGGAGTTTGTTCTGTCCTCCCACATTTATGTGTGTTCCAGTGACTGAACATAGACTGACCAGTCTGCATTGTTGGGCTGTAGATGAGCCATCTCATCAGGCTCAAATTTCCTCATTCTCTAGAGTAACACAGGGAACCAAGCAAAATGTTACAGATGTTGCTAAAATGCGAGGGAAAATGAGACTGAATGGGTGAGAGTAAACACTTAAGACCTATGAAGAAATATTATTGGAAATTGATGCTCGACTCTTTCTAATAATGAGTTTGAATGTGCATTAAAATACTGTTGAATGAAAAGATAATCTAATCAAATGGACTGCTCTCTTACTGAGCCTAGAATTTTAAAAGCTGCCCAAGTAGTGTCTCGAGGAGAAAAATTCCTAAAAGACCCGTCTATATGCCTTTGCACAATAAACTCATGATATCACTTTTATGTTAAATTCAGTCTGCAGCTGGAGTAGCATAGGGGCAGAGTCGGCACGGGCACTTAAGCAGAGAGATAAATGGTGTAGTGAAGAAAGGGAGAAAAGGTAAGAGCAGCACAAGGAACTTTCAAGAAAAGCTGCTCAGTTGTCAGCCTCTCGTTCGATTTATGGAACCATTTGGGAAATTGCAAACTCATTTGCCTGTGACTTTGAAAATATGTTCTTTTCTAAAGACAGCTAGATAGTGAATTGTGTTTCCATAGAAAGGAAAGTAAGGAGAAATCATGGACACTTCTTAAAAGATTCTTGGCTTTAAACATATGAACAAGCATGGATTTCAGAGGTTCTAAATTAAGTTCCATTTATAAATCCAATGTGTTCAGAAAAAGTAGAAGAAAGAAGAGTCTGTAACCAAAGAATTGAAATAACAAAGTTAACAATGTACAAGTAGACTTGAATATAAATTATTGATTTCATAAGCCATGCTGTATCATGCTTTAACTGATGATTGTCATAGCATGTGAAATAGCAGGCAGAATGATGTTACAAATAAGTAAAAATGTCACTAGAGTCTTAAAACACTGTTCTTCTATAAAAGAACCATAGAGTGTGTACTGGGTTTGCAACAAGGTTAACTGCCTGAACGACATGGAAATTGTGTGCACCATATCAGCATTCTTAATGAAGAGGAAATACCTCTCTCAAATCGACAACTCTATCTTATCTCCTTTTACAACAGTGATTACATTTGAGTTTTACATTATGGGTGCAATGAAGCCAGAATTTACTGCCTGAATAATAGATCAAAGCAAATCAGAAAGTAATTAGTTCATAGAGCAAGGGGCTGCTTATCTGAACATAAAGGAACAGGAAACTCTGGACTGCTATAGCTTTTGAAATCAAAAGAGGAGAGAAAGCTATAGAGATGCAGTTTGTCAGTAGGGTGGAAACCAACTACCTCTATTCTTTTCTCTTGCAAATTAGTTCCCTTTTCCCTAGTACTAAACTTTCTAATCTGAAAATCCATTTCACTTCATTGCCTGTGTGTTTCCCTGGAGGCTGCATATTCATTTTCTGGATATTAGATCCCCTATTTACCACAGCCTGGAGCCTGGAGACATTTGCCTTGTAGGGTTCTTTCCCCACCCCTTTCAACACAGAATTTCATAGTGAAAGTCACTGCCAAAGAAAGTGAGTGGCAGGCTCCTGCTGGGTAGCCAGCATCACCATACATTTAAACTTCCTGTTATTATTTAATACATGAAGTGCCCACTCTATCATCATCGCAGGTGACTTCTCAGGAGGTAGCAGGGCACTGGGCTTCAGGAAGACAGGGTTTAATATTAGGTTAATAATGGTTAACAACGGGCTGAAGGCCTAAGGAAAACACATTTAGAAAGTCAACCAGAGGTATATTTTATTCTAATGAAAAAGAATAATGAAAAGGCCTCTGCAGAGAAAGCAAGTTTGACAAGGCTATTTAAACATATATGCAGGCCTTAATATTTCAGAAGTATTTTTTTCTTAATAATGGGATTTAATCTAATTTGTGAACTTGGTCATAAGTTACAGGGTAGCTGGAAGATAATCTCAGAAAATGAAACTCCTTTGCCAGTTATGAGTTTAGAACAGATTCAAAGTTGCTTCAGTTGGATGGGGTATTAAAGAGGCTCTAGTTGACCTCTTGTTGGATCAGACACTGAAGGTCTAATATGAGGTGAATCACTGAAAGCTATGAAGCTCTCAAACACAGGCGGCTTTGCCAAAGCTAACCACTGTATAATGAGCACTTAGGCAGGCCACGTCAGTTAGTGACTTCACGTTCTTCATAATGGATTCTGAGCAAGCGCTCTGACTGCCAGTTTACAAAGAAAAGGGAACCCAGAGAAGTATTTCAGTTCACTGAATGTCACATATCCAGGAGAGATGTTGATCAGATGCACCCTGTATCATGATGTAGGGTCTGCTCCTAATTGCTGCCAGCGCCACAGTCTACAGCCCTGTATGGCAGGACCCAGACAATTTTGCCAGCCTATCTGGCAGAGGCCAGGCCTCTGCTATCAACTGGCCTGTTTTTTGTTGCTGATACTTGGATTCAGACCTCTCTGACTTGAATCGTGACTGTACCCTAGTCTCTCTGATTTAGTTCCAACCTCTCCACATCTCATATAACCTGTATCCCTTGACTCCCACTCAGGGTGACCACCTCTGTCCTCATTTAGGTCCAATACCTCAGGTTCCAGTTAAAGTCAAGAGACTCTGCCTGGAATAAATTCCTGTACAGATCAGATGAAAACAACCTGTCCAATTGCTAATCAGGTAGAGTGCTGGTGCTGGTCCAGGTGAGTGATGGTGGGTCTGTTTGAAACAGGAAAGTGAGAGCTTATTGAAAAGGAAGGCTTTGAGACAAATCTGGCATCCCAATGAGTCAGGTATCAATTGATATCAGTTGTGCCACCAGAGCCCATGGTAAGGAATGGATCATAACTTTAGTAGAAGCAATTGTCTTGAGGGCAGCACCAGATTATGTTAGAGTCAGTCAGGAAGTGGGCACTGTCTATGGTCTTCTCCAGGAAAGAATTGGGACAGACAGAAGCAGGGCATTTGAGGGAGGATTTGACTTATGACCCAACTCAATACCTGCTGTGCTAGTTCATGTTTCTGAAGACGGGACCATTGCAGACAGTCAAGCCTGCCAAGGCAAGATCTCCTGCTTCACTATGGCTGAGCGACATCTTAATGTGGGCAATGGGGAGGTTTAGGTTTGACCGCACTGTCTTAGCTGTCTTCATTTTACCATTTACTGTTAAAATTAGACTCTTTTAGCTCGAGTTTTATCTCTGGAATTATATACCTCAAAATATTATGAGGAATGAAGGACATGTCTTCAATTCTAATATGCTCTAGTAAATTTACAATGATAAATCTTAACCAATGACAGCCAGCATGAGCACAGGATAACTTCCAGATAGCTACTATCTAGATTACGCCTAGATAACTCCTGTCTAGGACTAATTCCTACGTCTACTTAGATCATGAATTTACCAGGTTTATCAAAAGAGAAACCTGGAAACCACTATTAATATAACACATATAATAACAAATTTGGGAACTCTCAAAGCAAGTGTGATTTTTCATGCCCCAATAAAGCAAATGATTAATTCTTAGGTAATTTGGTTAAGGGCTTAATTACAGAAAACCATATGCCTATAGTCTGAAGTTTAAACAGCCAAATAACCAACCCTCTGTCCTTCACTGATTGATTTTTCCCCAATTTTAAGAAGATACATTTTATATATGGAATCCAGTGGGTATAATTTGCTCAGGATTTTGGCAATGCATGTTGAAACGTTTTTTTAGAAGCAAACATTAGTAGAAAGAATGATGAAATGGTAAAACAGAGAGCGCTGCCATCAGTTGCTGAATAAAAAGCCCATGGGAGAAGGCATGCAGACAGTGGGGCTGAAGGGAAGAAGGAGCTTAGATACCTTGTGTCATGCATTATCCTGCCATTGTTCAATGCATGAGATTCTGCCTCTATTGCAGTTTTAGTCACTGTAGTTTTGAGTAACTACAGACAACCAGAGCCTGAAAATAGTACATGGAAAATTCCAGAAATATGTAATTTATACAGTTTAAATTCTATGCTGTGAGTCATATAACAAAGTCTTTCGTGGCTCCATTCTATTCCCACTGGGGCATGAATTATCCCTT
Organism: Cricetomys ansorgei; assembly: GCA_026225945.1. Taxonomy (NCBI): domain Eukaryota; kingdom Metazoa; phylum Chordata; class Mammalia; order Rodentia; family Nesomyidae; genus Cricetomys; species Cricetomys ansorgei. The sequence goes on along the minus strand of JAMJFZ010003369.1, from coordinate 87,096 downwards.
TTTTTCTAGAATACCAGACTCTTCCTACATGCCCATTACAATCTATCTACCAATTAGCCTTTACTTAAAAAAAAAAAATAAGGCAGGGTCTTTATCTCCAGCTGGCTTAGAAGTATCTATGTTACTGAGTATGAGCTTAGACTCCTGAATCTTCTGCCTTCATCTCCCAAGAACTGGTGCTACACCTAATTTTATATGGTATTAAGGACAGAACGAGGATCTTGGACATGCTGAGCAAACACTCTACCAACTGTTCTATATTCCCAGACTCATCCATTTAGAAGTCATTGGGGGTTATTAGACCAACTATCGTAGTATCAATGCTCCTGTTTAACCCTTATTTTAGTTAATTATGATTCAAGTTTTATCATAGTAGTGTTGTGTAGCAGTTTCCTCTGAGATTGAAATATTCAACCATCTAGGGAAGCTCCTGCCTTAAAGAATGAAAGTAAACAACTCAAAATAGCTTCAGGAATTCCTAAAACTGATAGATTCACTAGGTCCCTGCATCACCAGGTAAAAATGCTCTCAGATAAATCTACCTTCAAAGAAGCATCTCAGATAAACCCAGCCACCTGGAAAGAGGCAGAGACCACCCCACCTGACTGGAAGAGGCTTAACCCAATTGAGCCACCTGGACAGGACACTCTCCAACTATTGAGACGCCTGCAAGTTGTGTGGTGTGCTCCGGGTTTCCACCTTCTGTGAACTGTCACCCATACTGGGATGTCTTTTGGTGATGCAGCTACCCTTCAGTCATTTCTGCTTTTGTATTAACCTCTTCCCCATATTCCAATAAATAACCCTAATCGAACCCATTGGTTCATCAAGCTGAACTTTTGTAATATCTGTACTTTGGTCTGTCCTTGGGCTCCCTATAGGAGGGTAAACAAGTGTATGTGTTTGTCACAGCTCCCCAGGAAAAGTTCACCACACAACAGTAGATTCTTATTTTTTGAGACAAGGTCCCATGGTGTAGTCTTAGCTGGCCTGGCACTCGCTATGTAGACGAAGCTGACCTCAAAGTCACAGAGCTTCATTTACCTCTGCTCCTGAGTTTTGAGATTAAAAGCATGCACCACCACATCTGCTTGTTATAATCATTTGATTTTGTCATTACTAAGTGTTACAAATCTACTAAACTTTATCAGGCATGTGCTTGCATAGGAAAAAAATAAGCAGATGACATAGGTTCAATATTATCAATAGTTTACAAAATGCTCTGGAGTCTTGGAATGCTCCTCTCCATAATGGAGTTGTGGCGTGGGACTATGTACAGTGTATTAAATGAAGAAGTATGAAGGGAAGTAGTATGAGCCAGTAGGACCAGTTGGTCTGTCATTACATTGTGTTATAGAAGTAGTGTTTTTAAGAAGTGAATTGGGTAACAGAAGACCTAATGTCTAATATGAGTAGATAAACACCAAGACAAAAATGCATCCATAACATAAAATAGTAGTTTACATATACAACTATAAGATTATGAATTTCTATAAGATTATAATTAAGGCAATCCTCACTGACTGACTTAAAGTGATTCAATACATTACAATCTTTCTTTTTCAAGAATGATTCTGTTGAAAGATGCATTTAGAAAAAAAAATTCTATGTAGTTATAAATAGAAGGTCATTAGATAGAGACTCCACCGGATTGAAGTTACCTTTTGCGATTGTTGGACATTCTTCTTACCCTGCTTTTTCCTTGGCCTTACCAACTTAGACACAAATGAACTCCAATTTGGCTTGCTACACAAATTTCAAGAGAAAACAGCCTTCATTCTCATAAGTCCCTTCAAAATTCCAGGGATTCCTAGAGTGCCAGGAGACATGAACATTCTTCCTTTTTTGTTCTATAACCTGGTTTCCCTGCAATATGTGTCTCTGAGGCGGGAGACAGTAGGTGGGGACAGTAGTCTGACTAGGACCACTATATGAGAAAGCTACATCCCTGGTTTTCTCAGCAGTTCTGCCCCAAAACAGCTTAACCCTGATGTCCCAAGAACTCCTGCAAAGACTAGAGTCCTTTGAACAATTTTATTTGCCTAAACTGGCCATAACATAACCTTTGGTGACACATAACTATATACCTCTAAACGCACACCATTAACTAGTTCTCCTTTCTTGTTCCTTAAACAGGGTTCTCCTAGTCAGTGCTCCGCCACAACTTTGTGAGAAAGTGCCAGTCATATGGAGACAGTATGGAGGTTTTTCGAGCACCAGCACAGCCTCTTACTTTCATCTGCATTCCACATTGATTGCTAACTGTGCAAAGAAAGACTTTAAATTCAGCTCATAGCTTCTGAGCACCCAGCTGACAACTAGTCAAACAGCAGAGAAGAGCTCCTGGCAGATCTTGCCACATTGCAGAAAAAAAGTGAGCAAAGGAAACATTGTTGTTGCTATGGCCAATGTTTGCAAGTGGTCGCATTTGTAGTGGCAGCTGTTCCTTCATCAGCCACACATCATTTCTTACAGGTCTGAGGAGGATGCTAATATCCCTCATTCTATGTAGTCCTAGGAGCATCAAGTCCAAGTATAAGCTGCCCAAATACTGTAGATTCCTTCCTGATAACAGGACCTTACCTTTTTCTGTAGATACTTCCAAATGTGGAGTATCTGGAGACCCTTCAGGCACCAGACTATCATCTTTATCATGCAACCCTAAACTTCTTCCTACCATAGTTCCCTGTTGCATGTATATTATTAGCTCCTGTGAAAAGATGCCTGTGGACCTGGGGCAGGGGTGAGGATCTGGCTCATCACTTCGGAGAGAAGATAGAGAGAAGATTGACTTAAAAACCCCACCTCAGGCCAGATCTACATCTTCTGTATTTTATAAACCACCTCTGAGACAGAAGCTTCTAGGGGATTGTGATTTCATTCTCTGTCATTTGATAAAGGGCGGGTGGCCAAGCAATACAAATAATGAAAGATACTTAAAGGGAGAGATTTTTTTTCTGTCAGGAAAGTACTTTATGAGGGTTTTGAGGCTACAATAGAAGAGAATTTGGGGATTTCAATACCCCGTACAAAAAGCCCATTTACTGGGGACAAGATGAGAGGAATACAGAAAAAAATTTTATGCTTTATAAAAATATAAAAAAGCTTGAGGTAGAGGAAGCTGCATCAGATAACTGGAAAATAACTGAAGGCTTCCACTTGAGACATATGGATGAGAACACAACTCTTTCTAAGAAATGAATAGGATCTAAAGTCTGCACATCACCCATGCTTTTCCTGTGATATACCCTTTGATACAGGCCCTGGACCGTGGGGTCATTCTGATGCACAAAAATAATGCATTGTATTAAATAAATGAGATATTAAGAATTTGCAGCAAGTGTGATAACTGTTAGTTTTTTTCTCTTTACTACCCTAGTTCCACTTCAGCAATAAAAATTGAGGTGCTATAGATGAATTTTTATCTATTAATATTAATATCTATTAATAGATAAAAATATTAAATATTAAATAAATATTAATAAATTAATTAGATAAATATAAAAATTAGATAAATATTTATCTATTAGATAAAAATTGAAAAAGCATACATAAATATGTGTCATTTAGTGAATACCTTATAAGTGCATTTTAGTAGATTCACTTTCGGCAATGTTTGGTTTATATTTTTGCAAAGGATTGTGCTCTTTTCTTATTGTTAGTGTTTTATTGCAGTGCCTATGACTTCTAGCTATTTAGAACTCAATGGCAATAGTCACTGGACCAATTCCTGACAGTATCTCATTTCATGCTCATGAAAACCCTAGAGGCAGAAATTATTATTTATTACCTTCAGATTTTGATAAATTAAACTACTTGCCCAACATTCCAAGGCTAATACAGTAGATATGCATGACCCCAACTTCTCTTGTGATCTCAAACAACATCTTCCTACCTCCAATATTCTCTTATCCTCATTTAATTTTCAGGAGAAAAATTGCAAACTATGCTCTCACAAATGAGTGAAAGATACCATATTCCATTCTCCTTTCATTTAAAAAGATCAGGGCATCTGGCTTTCAGAAAAGGAAGTAATGGTGAGCAAATTACAAATATAGACACAACTAACAGATTTGGCTGGTCACTAACAACATTCCAATCTGTCTAGGAGTTAGCTTCAGAATAAATGATTGCTTGCTTGCCAGCAGCACTGGTGCCAGAGACTCAAAAATCAATGCAAATGTACATTTCATACTTGTTCAAAGTGATCACTGAGCAAGGTGATCAGCACTGTCTGTTGACCTCAAGAATTCATCTTAAATATGGTATGTGTTTTCAGGACTAAAAGCTAAATGATTTAATGTGCTCTTAAGCAAGCAGAGTGTCTAATCCTAAAAATAGTACTGACAACAGCAACTTGCAAATAAAGGTTATCAAACCTGTGTCAAAAATTTTGCAGACATATAACTTAGGTCAACTGGTGTCAGCCAAAGTGACAATCCTTCCTGTGATATTTGCCATGGAACCTTGAAGTTCTTTCTATCAACAGTCATTCATGTCTATTCTCTGTCTCTGTACTAGACTTGTGCCTTCTTTGACAAATGAAATGTGGTAAAAGTAACTCAGTACCTGTGGTACCTGTTCTAGACTCAGCCTACAAGGAGCTATGAAACTTCTACTTTTACTCTAAGGAACCACACCAGTTACAGAGAAAGATAGTGTGAGCAAACTATAGGATAATAATGGGTCCCCTAAAGATGCCAGTCCCCATCTTTGGACATTTTACCAATGCCTGAGAAACAAAGATAAGGATGAACGAGGCTCTCCAACTCTAGCCCCGGTAACACTCTAAATAATACAAAATATGAGTGATGTCAGGATAGACAGAGCAGCATATGCATTTTACATAACAGGAGACAAAGTCATTGCTCTATGTTATTTAATTATTAAATTAAAAAGTCCACTGAGAGATCATCAATACAATGCTCTAAGTGAATCCAAAAGCAAGTTTAACTCTCATTGCCCTCGACTCCAAATACCATTAACTAAAAGTACACTTCAAAGCTTGACTTATGCACTGTGAGACTGTCCCAGAGCTGAGGTGAGGTAGAAGGCATGCCTAGAAAGCTGGAATTCTCATTCTGAGAGTGGCAGGTGTTCAGCTCCTCCCTCCACAGCTCTGACAGACCACAAGCCTGCTCACAGCAAGGCAAGGCCCCCTCAAAGGTATGTGACCTGACAAATTGTTCACCTGGAGCTGTAGCACGTCTCCCTATATAACCATATAAAGTCGCACCCTCTTGTTCCTTGGAAAATACTTAGGTCCAGGCTGTGACCCCCCACATACAAATTGGTCTGCCTGTCCAGAGCTAATGAACTTCCTCTGACATCCCTGGATACCAGAAATCCTTCCTTTCACTATGTATGTGATGCTGTTCCTGACATAAAATGAGTTAAGACCTCTGTCTCACTCCTGGAAATTCTGTACGTTTCTGCCAGCTCTTAAGTTCTCTGATCTGGGACCCACCTGACATAGACCCATGCCATGCTTTTTCCTTCCCAGAAATTAAGTTAGGCCCAGAAATTAAGCTCGTTTAGCCACCTGCTGGAAAGGAAAGCAGGACCCGGAAAAAAAGCCTACAATACATGCCAGCAGTAACAATAATACATAATATATTTACAGGTCAATTAGGATTCCTGTTTGGTGTCAGGCATAGACCAGATGTTAGGTGTTTCTCTGAACTAACCAAAAAATATAGCATTATTAACTTAGTTCCAAATTGATTACTTTGCCTAAACATGTCTTCTGTCTATCATTATATTTTGGTTTTGATAAAAATTTAGTGGTTTAATGGTTTGCTGTTGCTGTTGATGATGATGATGATGATGGTGATGTTTGTTTGTTTGGTCTGAAACACGAATGTCAGATTCCCCACATGCCTCCAGTAGATGAAAGGGAGTTTCTTCTGCTTCTTAATTCCATGTTAAGCCTAAAATTTTTTGACTTAAACTCGGGGTGTTTGCAAATTTAAAACTATTAAAGTAAAACCATGTGTTACAAGAAAGACGATAAATACTTGAAAACATTTTGCTGAATCTAATTTACAGTTACTTCACTCTTGAGCTGACAGTGCCATGGCACTTAGTTAAGAGCTAAACATGGCCTTCAGAGTTCACCAGCTCAGTGTTCACCAAATACTTTTTAAATTCACTGATTATTGTTTCGTTTTCGCATGCTTTATATTTCCCACAAAGTAAAAGAACTCTCCAGTTGAATAATATTTGGTTAAGACCTGTCATATTTTCAGTATTTATAATTTAGAGAGGGAAATTTTATTTTTCTGTGCAATTGTTACTAGTAAATATTTAGAATCCAGTTCTCTAGTAAAAGAAATGTGTGTGCCTCGACTTATTACAACTTTAACAATAAAAAAAACTTGTATCACACAATTTATAAAACATACTATAGTATAAAACTATTTATTTTAAGTTCCATGTACCAATTTGTTGGCACAGAACATTTTCATTAGATTTTATGGGTTTAATGTGTGGTATTTTTTTTTATCTGTAGTTAACTTATGGTGCAATTCAATCATGATTTGGCAATTCAAATTGCATCCAATGTGGTAATCATTTTATCAATAAATGTATTATCATTTAATGTGATATGTGATCTATGATTTAGCCATTTATCATTTTCTACAAATTATATCAATTAAATGTAAATTTCAGCTCCTGCACTAAACACGACATATGATTAAGTTTCATCTACATTATTATCATTTTCATCATTGTCTGTGCCTAGACAACCAACAAAATAATAAATCACTCTTATCAGAGCACTTGCCCATCTCCATGGTACAATGCTATCACCATGACTAACTTAAATCTGCCAGGGTAACATCAGACAATCTTGAGCTAAAAAGACATTCTAAATAGCCTATCACTAAACTGTCTGCAGAGCTGGGTGGGCATCACAGTGAGTGACAGCACTTGATTAGAAGCAGGAGGACCTGAGTTCAGAAACCCAAAACCCATGTAAAGCTGGATAGAGTAGCACGTATCTGTGATCCCAGTATTCCTTGAGCAAGAAAGGAGGTGGGAACAGGAGAGTCCCTAACAGTTCAGAAGCCAGCTAGCCTGACTTAGGCAGCAGTGAACGAGACACCCCATTTCAAACAAGATAAAAGGTGAGGACCAACAAACCAGATTGTCCTCTGGCCTTCATTCAGGAGCCATGGCACAAACACGTTCTCACATATATAAACACACACAGAGATCTCATACACACATGGATTTAAAAAAAAAAAAAACTATATTTGTACACTTAAAGGTATAAATGACCTTAAAGAATAAGTCAAATAATAATTAGAGAGTGATATTAGGAATTAATACCTTTGCTTGTAGGATAATCCATTTTAACTCCGTATGATTTAATTTAAAATAATGATTGTGACTAACTGGTGTGCAATGCCTGGAAGATTTGCTATCAACTTTGTCACCCTGTATTAGCTGGAACCAGCACATGTTGTTCATGTGTAGTTAAATGCAGAAAGTAATTCTCTTTTTAACTTCTAAACGAACTATTTTTCATCAAAGCTAATTCTATATTGAAGTTAGACCCAAGCAGAAAGGACTAGCACAAGGAATCTAAGTTTAGAAAAAGGAAATTCACAGCTTTTTATGTGGTCATGAAACTCCTTTTTGCCTTTATCATTTAGATTCCTGTGTTCTTATTCTGTTATTTGTAGATATTAAAACCATTTTTCAATATTTTTCAATATTTAAAGTTTAAATATTTAAATGATGGTGGTTTCATTCCCCACCACCAAAAAATTTTGGCATAAAATTATAATTTATCATAAGCTTCATAAATATTGAACTAAAATGGTATAGTTCTTAAAATATGGTTTTGCTTTTAATTATCTAATGAGAAAATTGTAACATAAGGAATATGGAGAAGCAGCTTGGATGGAGGAAGGCAAACGACACTGAACAAGTAGCCATATTAAAGTCACCTGTCTCAGGCATCAAACGTCCTCGTTTACCTGTGATTGTCATGTGGAACCAGACACTCCTCCTCCCTCCAGCAAGCATCCTCTAGACTCTAGGCTCTGACTCCAGAAACTTCCTACAACTCTCCTTGCAGCAAGAAATAAACCCTCCCGATTACTAATCCAAGCTCCAGGAGGTAGTGATAGAGAGGAATGCCTGGAAACTCTAGTATCAAGTGACGCTTGGGAGAACTAGAGGACTCATTAACACATCGTGGTAATATCTCATTTGGCCCCTAAAACATGCAGAAAATGCTTCACTGTGTTTACTGTGAACACTCTCCCCATTAAGAGAGCCTATATTCAAGATTGAATTTTCTTTTTTCCTTTTTTTTTATTACATCCTGACCCCAGCTTCCCCTCCCTCCACTCCTCCCATCTGTCTCCAATCTACCCTCTCACCCAGACCCACCACCACTACCCCACTCTCATTTCATCTCAGAAAATGTTTTGGAAGTTTACTTTTAGTTATGTATAAAATAATTGTTTTGTGCACTGTTGGGTAGGTGCAACATAGGCCTTGGCATTTTGAATTGTCTGCAGGTGTTGGATTCTTCTGGGGAACAGGGATGTTTGATTGCTATGATCTGCATGGGCTATCAATAAAATAACTGAGGAGTTCCAGATCAATAAAAACACCTGAGCTCAGATGCTCAGGGTTCGACTGTCCAGTATGGTGGTTCAGCTGTCCAGGATAGTGGTTCCCTCTACTGACGTCTGGAATGGTTTACATGGATTAATATGTTTCCTGGTTTTCTGTAGTGAGCCACCACCACAGTGGTGACCAGATTCACTGAGTCTCTCCATCCTCAAGATATATACACAGAAAAGACTGCTGAGAGTCACTAGCTGGCAATCCCAGTCTCCTGGGAGAAGCAGAGACCAGCCTGAGAGCCTGAGAAGAGAGATGGTTCAAAGCTATCTAAAAGAAACAATAACCATATGAGCAACCTGGAAAACATACTCTCCAATCTATTGAGCTGCCTACAGGCTGTGCAGTATGCTCCAGGTTCCCAGCTTTTGTGAATTGTCATCCATGCTGGAGTGGACCTTGGTGATACAGCTGTCTTTGAGTCAATTCTACTCCTATATGTAACCCCTCACCGATATTTCTATAAGTAACCCCCCAAAAACTCATTGGTTCACATAAAAATAAAATAAAAAAGTAATATAGGTAGGGGACTCAGCACAGATTCCTGCAGGCTCCATGTCTGCTACTTCAGCCTCTGTGAGCTGCTAAGAATCCCGATCAATTGACACTGTGGGGTGTATTCTCCTGGTGCCCTCTACCTTTTTGGTCCCTATAATCCCTCCACCTCCTCTTTGATTGGGTTCCCCAAGTGCTGCCCACTGTTTGGCCATGGGCCTCTGAGTCTGCTCCCATTAGTTACCAGAGAAAGCCTCTCTGATGGCAACTGGGATAGGGAAAGATGATTGCAACTAGGGGACACTTAGGGGGTAAACTGGAGACCTAGTGCAGTGGAAACTCCCTTGAAATCTATAAGAATGACTCTAGAAATAGGGGATAGGGAGCCTGAACAGGCCATCTTCTGTAACCAGACAAGGCTTCAAGTGGGACACCAACCCAGCCACAAAACATTGACCTATTGTCTATCTCAACTGCAGGATCTCCTGGAGCAGATCCTGCAGGTGCAGAATCCCAGGCCAAGGGAGAAAGCCCATGCCTGATTCAGCCTGGCTGTCCAGGAGCTGGAGACTGAATAGCCAAAAGAGGAATCCATAACAATATTCTGCTATGCTCAGATTAAATTTTCATATTTGACACTGGCTAAGTTTCTGGGTGATACACTAAGCAATCATTTCTCTTCCCCTCCTGGTCTTATTTGACAGCAGGCACATGGTTTCTTTAAGACCTTCTGGAATGCAAAATGCTTTCCATAATTATATGTCATCTGAGGCCTTTGCTTTAATTTTCTGCCTTTTGGTTTGTTTGCATATTTCTAGGTCTGCTTTCTAGATGGTAACCTCTTTGAAAACAGGGAAGGTATCTAATTCTTCTCAGTATCCTCTGAAGGCCACAACGTTCCTCCTATCTTCCCTGCTATAAAATACCTTTAAATGTATGGCAAAGCTAAAGACTTCTGCCTTCCACTTTTAGAACGTATGAGGCAAGAATCTCGACTCATTAGCTTTTTTCACTTCTAGGTAAAAATCAAGTAAATCAATGAAGCAAATAAATCCTGTATTTATTTAAAGGACTTTTCCCATTAATGAATAGATTTCTTTTTAATTTGACAAGTAGGTGAAGTTCAGCATGGGGAAGTTCAGTGGGCTGACTGCAAGTGTCAAAAACAAGGTTAATAGATCACACCGTCCACACTCGGTGGTAAATTAAGGAGAGCCAGGGCAGGACAAACACAAACGAGCTGACAAGTTGAGGAGCTTTTGTCTGTTCACCTTCAGTATTTATGCTAATAAAGACAAGGAAGAGTGCTTTCTGTGTATGCCTATATCTCATGAAGAGTGCTGAAGATACAAATATTCCTGAAGTACTGGCTCAACTTCTGTGAAGCCACAGTCAAGCATGGAGACATACCTTTATCCTTGATCAGGGAAGAATCGTTAGGATTTCGAGTCAAGCCAGCAGAAAAGCAAGCAAAATGTATTGAACATTTGCTGTACACAGACAGTGGCCAGGTTCTTTGTGTATTTTTTCTCATTTTCTGGGCTAACTGTGCAGTATAATTACTGTTTGCTTATATGGCTGTGGGTCTTATCTTCCCAGTGAGCTTATAAACTCCTGTCTTTAAAGTCTTCATGCAACCAAAGTAGCCTAGCAGACCAAATAAAATCTGGATAAAACAGTTTCAAAACTGAATTTTAATTTTTTAGTATTCAAGAATTGCCTCCTTAACGCTTTCAGATTTTATTCTTTACTGATCCTTTTCTGTAATTTCATTATCTGGTGTCTTTTTTAAAGGCTCCGCCTTCCCCACTTGCCTGCTCTGATCTCTAGCGTACTCATATGCACTCTCCTGGCATGCCCACTGTCCATTGCTCCTCTAACATCTGACACACATTACCCAATTTTATCCACTTTCACCGCCTCTGTACAATTCATATTTATAATTTAAACTATCACAGGTGAGGAGATCCGTAAAGGGAGATCTAGTGCTTTTTCACCCTACCTAATATCAGAAATACTACCTAATAAATCAATCATAATTTTGTTACTGACATAATCTTTCATGCTGAGTTCATTTTCTCCCCAGCTTGTCTGTATGTTGCCTGAGCTATCTTCTGGTTCAGCCTGAAGTCTGGATTTTCAACTCTGTTCCATATATATATAGCATGTGTGTGTGTGTGTGTGTGTGTGTGTGTGTGTGTATGATATGTATATATATGTAATGTTAAAACTCTACATAGAATGATCTATATTAATACATTAACATCTTATATTAATATAACCATTCTAGGAAGATATATAATGTAACATATTAATATATTATTCTAGATCATTCTATGTTATGAAGACACTGAATTCCTGAGTACAATGGACTTTTTTCATGATACATCACAGCAGTGAAAAAGGTAAGCTCCAAGTCCTCTCCTGGTAAAATGAGTGTAGGGCACATACCTGTAATCTCAGCACTTGGTAGATGTGGCTATGGGGTAGAAGCATAAGAGGTTCAAGGTTATTCTTAGCTCCATAGCAAATTCAGTGTGACATGAGACTTTGGGGATGGAATTTAAAAGAAAGAAAGAAGAAAGGAAGGAAGGGAGGGAGGGAGGAAAGAAGGATGGATTTACTCAAGGACTGGCACGAAGCCAACCTCCTTTTATCCCATTGCCAAAATGATTCCTGCAAAGCAGCCTAGACTCCTGTGTGGCAGGGAATCCCACTTGCCCATGGGTACCTGCACAACACTAAATGGCAAACACGCAAAGAAAAGAAAGTAGTCCTGTCTATCTCAAAAAACGGTTTTAACATGCATTAACTGAGGCTAAGAAATTAAACAAAAATCCCAAGTTAAGACGAATAATAAGAGCAAAACAAAGAATTTAAAGTGGTGTCATGTGAGCATCAAAGTGTTCGTTCATGACTGCAATAGGCTCCTTGATAACATTCAGATTCATGGTTCAACAAGGCTGCTTGAGACGGTACAGCTGGTTGAGCTCTTGGGTAAAGGTATTCACAGTGTTTAGCATCAATCATTCTTTTTTTCTTGGCTCTTAAGAAAGCAACTGATTGTCCACAATGTGTCTCTTCCTTCTGGTGCTCCATACATAGTCTACAGTTGCTGCAATCACTATGCGCAGCGTATCCTTCCTGCTTGGTGAGCCATGTGCTGTGGCCCAAAATAAAATGTTTCAGGAGGCATGGAAAGTCAATTTAACTTCCTAACTAAAGAAGGAGATAAGAAAGACAGTGATTTTAATTTCAGTTCCTCAGAAATGAAGACAGATACCAATAGGATTTGTATTTAAATATAGGTTCACCATTTCACTAATCTACAACTTTGGACCAGAAACTTTCAGGACTAATGGCTTATTTTGGATGGCCACTAAGAGAGAGGAGGCTATCCAGGGCCAAACCAGTGATCCAAACTAGCTCTTTTGAATAGAGGAGGCCTATGCCCAGGCTTTGGCACTCTAACAACCCTATCTAATTCATTCGTTTCTAAACATGACAGATCTTCAAAATTGCATTGGAGTGCTCCCTACTGTGGCAGGTTGTCAAGGTTACTTCTAGAGATCTGATTCACATCTCTACTCTAGCACTCATGAGATTGGCTTTGGAAGCCTCACGATTAAACAAGCAAGAGGTCAACACATTTAAAAACAGGAAGCCACAATCTGCCTAGAATGGCTATATGTAGCAGCATTTAGAATTTAGGAGAGGGCTAGTTCTTTAAAAATTTAGCTCACATCCCTCATAAACTCTTCTTATTTTCTAACATCAAAGTTTTAGTACGAATGCATTTTGAATTATAATTACATTTTCATGGTTTTATTTGGAGGGAAAAAGTTCACATTTTTTAAAACTAGGACTTTTTTTTTTAACTTAAAACTTTACATATTGTTCCAAATTCTCTTATGTCAAGTTTGTGATACTCCTTCAAACTCCATTACTATAAGTAACCCCAGTTGGCTGAATCTCTGCCTGATTGGCTGAATCCCCCATCCCTTGGGAAATACCAGATGTGCTTCTGTCTTGTTAAATTGAGACTATGAGCTTCCTATACCAGTTATTAACTCAAAATGAATGGGAAACAGGAAAGCCCAAAGAATGACAAATAATTTTTTTATCTCCAAAAGAAGTATCAGAAAATACAATAATAACATCAGGATTACATTGTGATTACACCTAAGGGAAGGCTCAAAGTTGAATATTTTTTTAAGCCAAATCTCTTTCTAGGGTTATATGTAGGCCCTCTGTATGGCCCACTGAACAGCAGCTTGGAATGAGATTGCATGGCTTTGATTAGCTGCAATTGTACAGAGCGCTTGCATTTGGCTTGTTTTGATAAATGCTTATCAAAATGATCCTTCCAGGTATGTGTTCAGCTACAACTCGATCACACCTTCATGTATGTTATCATGAGCATATTGAGGTGATTGGCAAATTACACCAAATAATATGAAGCTAAGACTGATTTCCTATCTTGCCTGCAGATTAGTTGCCACTGTGGCCAACCCCTTCCACTGTTTTCTGCCTCAATTTATAGCCCACAACCAAAAGGAGATGATTTGAGGCACGTTCCCTATAATGCAGCTGCCTTTAAAAGCCTAGAGCATAATCATTTGCAATTGTCCTACGAGCATTTTTAAAGCAACTGAAAGAGTCGGTTCTACTCTTCCATTTTTAGCAGAAGCAACAGAAATTAGCAGTCATGTTCAGGATGGAATCTTGATGGCATGTCTAGTCTTTGTACCCTGTTCCTTTACAATACAAATGATCTTTACTCCTTCCCCATATCCCACAAACTCACAGGAAACAGGGTCTCTTTTATAACTTTTTACCTGCGTGGAAGAGATGGTTAAATCTGTGAACATCCCCTAAATGGCAGAAACCCCAATATATGTGACATTGTGGCATTATATATTGAGTGACAACTTACCACAGCTGTCACACTCCAGGAACTCAGATTTTACTTTACTATAATTTCATCGATTATTCGTCTGTTTAATGCTATCTCATTACTTCGAGAAAATAGAATCGAGTGAGAGTTAAATTAAACAAGTGAGGGGAAATTAAAGAAAATGGAAAGCAAAATAAAATCAGGAACTAAATTGTTGTATGAAAGACTTCCTTGATTTTATGAATTCAGTTAAAATCGTATATTGAATTGCCTCTGAAAGTTTTGGTACCTACTCATTGGTCTGACTTTTGTTTACTGAAGCTCCATATAAGTCAAGCCCCTCTTCCACGAGGAAGTCCCTCATATAAGCAAAAAGAGGTACTGAGACCTCTGGGCTAAATCAGAAGAATAATCTTAACCCATTGCCCAGAAAACATTATGAATATCCTTCATCATTATAGGGGAAATTCTAGTATATTTAGTTGTCTCTCTGCTTGAGACCTCAGGAAATTTGATTTCCTAAACTAGGTTCACATAATTGTTCTTTAAATAGAATAGGTTTTAACATGGAATTGAGCAATTTATGAGACACTGATCAAACTGGCCCTAGCAAGACTTCGGTGACAAAAAAAGTCCATATTTGAAACTCTCTCTCCAAACTTAACTGATGTCAGGAGCCATTGTTAAAACCCTTCGTGATGATCTACAAAAGCCAGCCATAGATCAAGAAATCTAGAGATCTAGAACCATTTTGATACCTGGGGACATTAGCATTACTATTCTTCCTTACACTCTTGATAGAGTTGCATTGAGTCTATTCAGAGAATATATATTATCTTAATTTTTTTCTTGTAAAAAAGGTTGCATGCAGGGATGTATTGGGGAGTAGACTGAGTAGGCTCTAAGCCCTGTGACTCCTACCGTGTCAGCATTGCAGTTCAGCCCATTGGGCAGCAAGGTGCACTATGATTTTCTCTCCCTGTATTCCCTATTTGTTTTATTCCAAAGCTTGGCATTTAGTGACAAAAAAGACTTTGTCAGGCAAGGATCTTCCTTTAGAAAGAAGAAGAAGGATCTGCACCCTCATGCTGAAACCTCTAATAAACATCACAGTCCACATTGAGGGAGAGAAACTATAAACATTTTTAAGTAAAGGTCAGCAGGTTTATATCTTGCTGAAGGCTTTACATTCTGAAATATTTTAGAATGCCCTCAAGCCCACGCCTACTCCCCGACACTCGTCACCATGTAGGCAGGAAACAGCCACTGTTTTCATCCCCATTGATCCCACAGCATAGCAGTCTGAACCATGTACCATCTGGCAGCTTGAAATATATTTGAATATCCCCCAAATCAAGTGGCAATTATGCATCAGCCAGCTGTGATCTTTTCTCATTCATCACCACCTTCTCAGAGATCATTCAATTAGGCATTCCAGAAAGATTCGAGATGAATCAAACATCTCAGATCAGAGGTAAATTTGTTTCCCAAGGTTGAGTCCAAAGTAATTAGAGTTCACAAGTCCTGAGAGTCAAAAATATTGACAAAACACATTGTAATGGAAAAGTACCTTCTAAGCACCTTTGCCCTGACATCAAAAATTTCACAAGTGTCTCAAAGAATTTCTTTTCATCCCCAGCTTCTCAAGGTTGAGTGGCTCTGTGTTATAAAACCTTTAATAAGCAGAGTGGCAATGGTGTCCACAGCAGTAAGGGCAATGTTTGTTGTCTTGACCACAAGGTGCAAAAGGAAGCCTGGGATTCCAGCACTGCTCTGATTCCCTGTTTAAAGCCCTGGCCTCTGACCTTCTTCAGAATCCAGTTGCCAGAGCATTAAGACACTAGTTTTCCTACTCCTGTATAAATGTGATACCTTGAAAGATAACCACGGGTCCTCTGGCTAAGGGAACACCAGCCTTCTGATGTGTATCTGAGACATCATGCTAGATCTTCTAAGTGAAAAGCCTGAAAAATAATCAAATGACACAATCAGAACTCCTGGAAGGAAAAGAAATGCAACTGTATAGGAAGCACATGATCCAAATAAATGAAGTGTAACTCAGAAGTTGAAGTGAAAAGTAAATTATACATAAAGTATAAGCTTACTACCAGAATAAGCTGGTTTATGTTATGTGACACAGAGGTCATATTCACACTGTAGGAAAATGGAGTGTAGTTGTACCAAACTACTGGTCTACATAGCATAGCGTGTGTCTTCTAATGATGGAAGCACATTTAATTTTGCTTTAACTTTCAAGCTAAAATATAATTACATCACTTCCCTCCCTTCGTCTCCTTTCTCTCACCTCTCCCATGCCCACTTGCCACTGTCTTTTAAGTTGATGACTTCTTTATTTTATTGTTGTTACATACATATTTTTATATTTGTGTGTATATTTAAATATATATGTGTGTATATATAATTTTTAAGTCAGTCTATGGACAAGATTCATCAACATTAACTTTTTAGATATATTATAAGTTCTCAGGAAAATGAGAGAGCACACAAGTGGAAAATGGTCTTCATTTTCCAGAGTAGAAATACCAAAGTGTATAATTGATAGAATAAGAAAAGATCATTTAAATTATTTAAGTAGAAGTATGTATGCAATAAATTAGAGTAACAATAACTGAGAAACTTTTACTTCTTATAAAATGAGAATAATTAAAGGTGATTTTTAACATTTGAATGTCTAATAGTCATTCTAGTAGCATGACTTATAGGATGTGGAAGCAATCTCTAGATGAGCTAAATAGAAATACCGGAAGTAGCTGATTCTGGGAAATGGAACTGAGATAAGGGAAGGATGGAGCTAGGGACGATACTTTTCTGCTAAAACCTTTTTTTGTATTATATGAGTTTATACAGTGCCCCTGGGACTAGATGTTTTCAGTGCTGCCCTGACCTATTTGCTCTGTACCTGCAAGAGCAACTCAGATGGATAGCTACAACTAAGGCAGAAACTGAGAGAGCTCTCCAGGGCCTCTTCCTGAGAGCCAGACAGTGTCAGGAACATTTTCACTTAGTTCAAGGTTGGGTTGTACCGTCAAGATTTGTAGATTTCTTATTTTCAGTAAAGATCGTTGATTTTAGACTGCAGTTGGAGGTACAGCCAGTTAGCACACGACTCCTAAAATCTATAGATCAGTTCATATGTCTAGCCGTTCCTCACTCAGCCTTGACAATGAAACTGTGATTCTACTAGGGCAGAGGCCCAACAAGGAAATGTGTTTCAGAACATAAGAAGAGTGACTTCACTTTTTCATTGAACACACACACACAAGTTTAGATGTCTTGTATGTACATGAGAAGGTGGTTTCATTGTTGTTGGGATGTTTGTTGCTATTGCTGTTGTTATTTTATTGAGACAAGGTCTTGCTATACAACCAGGCTAGTCTGGAATTTACTGTGTAACCCAGACTGGTTTTGAACTCACAGCTATCAGTTTGCCTCAGCCTTAGTTGGGTTGAGATCATAGGAGAAAATCACCACATTCATATTAAATGTACACTGCTTCTAGTGCTATCTCTCTCTCCCTCTCCCCCTCCCTTTCTCCCTCTTCCTCCCATATAGGGAAGAGCCTGGAATAAAGCTCTGTCACTGATAATTTATTGAGCATGAGGCCCCCCAAAATAAAAACAAAAGAAACCAAATTGTCAATAATGGGAGCTAGAGAAATTGCGTTTTGTTTAAAACAGAAATTATGTTCTATGCAATGCAGTGCACTGTAGGGCTATTTGCTTACCTCAGTGGAGTCATAGCTGACCAATAGCTGCAGTTTGCTGCACCTGTTCAGCAATGTGAGAGAACTGAGGATTGCATATCACTAGACTAGGGGAAGATGAAAATTCACAATCAAAAGCACAGTTTCTACTGAATGTGTATTATTTCCCACCATAGGAAAGGCTACCATTGTAAGCTGTTCCATTGTAAGAGACTTATTGTCTGTATTCAAATTGCTATCCTTGGACTCACAGAAACAATAGTTAATCTTCACTGACCACCCATTATATGTTAATCTTTGCACATGAACTGGCTCACTTGTTCCTCATGCTCTGCTATTAGCTAGACCATTTTACTAGAAATAAAAATGAGGATCAGCAAAACTAATTTAACCAAGTAAGCTTGGTCAGTATTTCTATGTTTTGAACCCAGAGTTTACTTGTTAGATAAGGAAGGAACCAGTGAAATCACTTAGCCTAATCACTTAGTTTTATAGTAGGCAATAATCCTGCATCATAGGAGAAAATTAACTCTCAAATTTGCACAGCTGGTTAGTGCCAAAGCCAAGACCAGAACCCACAGATTCTGGCTCCTTGCTCAGTTCTCTTTCAACCACAGAAGGTCACAAAATGTTAAACTCGTTAAGACTGTACAGCCCATCTGGTTTTTTAAGCACCAGTATAATAAGTCTCAACACCAAGTTAACTCAGAATGTGGAGAATTTTAATATCACCGCCTTTTCACTCTTGGCAGAACTGAGGGATTTCAGGGAACATCAGTACACCAAATAGTACCACATTTTCCTTACTTAGTTTCACTAAATGGGGGCTTTCCCCCCAGCTTAGTAGGGTCACCTCAAAGTAGATTACTTTTTGTTCAGATGCCTTTAGGGTTGAAGCAATATTTCTTGTAATTTATTGGTGATTACGACCAAAATTAAATTACCACACAGGGAAATCTGTGTTTAATAAAATTAAAGCTCAGAGTAGAAATTCCATTAAAGCCATTTTCCTGTGAAAATCAGTTCATGATCTTAAATTGATGGTATCAAACAAAGATCAAACCAGTGGCTTTAGTCACTAAACTATGATGTCACGATTACTTTTAAAACAATGTGGTTAAAATTTACATATTTATACATAAACGCTTGGAAGCTCAAAGACTACAAACAAATACTAAAGACTCACAAGGAATTTCTATCGTGATTCACTTGTTTTTAATAATATTATATACTTAGGATGGCTCCTTACTTATATTAATCACCGTGATATCAATGCAAGCTTTCACTGTTAGAAAAGATTTATGAGAAAGCATTTACAGTTAGCTTAGCAAGAGCATTCAACTCAAATCTTAAGAAAAGAAGACCAGTGATCCTTGATTTAAAAAGAAGAAAAGGGGGGGGGAGATATAACCAGAGAATTTAACAAGATTTTATGTATGTATATATGTATATGTAGGCAATAACAATTAGGAAAAAATGAGGCCATGAATTTGAAGAGATGTGGGGAGGGGAAACGGAAGGAGAAATATCGTAATTAAATTGTAATCTAAAAAGTGATAGAAAGAAAGAAAAGAAGGAAGGAAGGGAGAAAGAGGAAGGAAAATATTTCAAATTTCCTCCCTGTTCTGGAACCCAAAATAAGTTTCAGGGTAAAGAAATTATTTGGGACATGAATAAAGAATACCTGAGCAAAATCTTTACATTGGAACCGGTTTTTTTCCATTGGGAATATATGCCAGTTTTTTGATTATGCTGCTAAAATTAATTAGTCTCAGATATTCATAGGTTTCCTGCAGATTGCTTGAAGGGGATGGGCTTTGAGTTTAAAAAGCCCACACCATTCCCAGATAGTTCTTTTTTGTGCCTTGTACTTGTGGATTTGATATGAACTCTCACTTACTGTTCTAGCTGCGCCATGCCTACCTTTTGTTGCCATCCTTCCTACTGTGATGATCATAGACTCTAACCCTCTGGAACAATGAGATCCACGTGAAATGCTTTTTTAAAAATCATAGTAATAGAAAAGAAACTAAAAGAGGTATTGTTATATATTTCACTTTAGTCATTCCGATAGGCATGTGACAATACAGCCTCCTGATTTTAATTTGTATTTTTCTTATCTCTACTTATGTCAAACACTTTTTGATGTGCTTATCTTCCATATGTATCTTCCCAAGGACACATCTTTCCTTATTTTGCCATTTTCAGATTAATACTTTTGCCTACATTCTACCTCTCCCCACACCCATCTTCTCCAGATATAATCTTCATGCTGTGTTTCTTTAATTCCAATACACATTATCGTTAAAAATCGAATCCTAAGTCACAGGAAGAAGAGAAAGTGGAGGCCTAAACAAACCGACAAGGGCCAGTTCCCACTTTACAGTACACAGCACCATGAAGGGATAAGGGTGCGAGGTGAGATGAAGGGAGTCTCAGAAGGAAAGTAGAAAAGTCTCAAAGATAAATGTAATTTCCTTTGAAATGTATTCTTTCCCCTGTAGTGCTATTAAAAATCATGCCCCCACCCGTCATCCCCCGGATTGGCAGCTCCTGAAGGATGCTTGTGGGAGACAAAGCAGAATTAGGCTGGGACCTTCCTGAAGCCCTGAGCTTGGGTCAGGTAGACTTACAAAGCCTTTTGCATTCCTGCAACTCTGAAGGCTATGGAAAAGTGGGGCGGAGTATTAATGAAGTCAGAGCTGGTAGCGAGAACCGATAGTTGTCGGAATTGGCACATTGACTTGAAATTCATATCATGTGTTGCTGAATGTCACTTTGCTCTTAGATAAAAGATGCTTATACCTTCAGCTGAAACCATTTGAGAAAAACTGTGAAACCGTTTGAAAAAAAGGAGCAAACCTCAGAGGCTTCATTCAAGAATCACAGAAAACAAAGTGGAACTTTGGGCTACGGGACGCTGAGTGATTAAATGGCTACTCTAGTCTCAGACAATAATTCACCAAGTGAGCCAATGAGGCTGGTCGCCAGCCTCATTCTGAAGCAGCAATAATGAACTGGGCAAATTCCTAGGGCACTCTAGCAAAGGTTACAGGAGCCAATCCAGAGAGTCTCCCAGTGGTACTTAATAGGTGATGCGGACTCTGACCAAGAATGCTAACCTTTTTGGGTTCGATAAGCTGATTTATATAACTCTGTTGTTGATGGACTATGGTAAAGTTTTTGTGGTTCCCTCAGCCAAGACTCATTTGGCCAGACTTCAGAGGTTTTCAGCAGTTCAAAACCCATTAAACGATTTGTTCTGTTTTCTTTCTCACACATTTTATTCAGACATGGAATTAAAAGACCCAATAGGAGACCAACTCTCCAAAACCCAAACATATCTCCCATGTCCCTCTACACAGCAATCCCCAGCTGCAAACAGATTTCAGGAGCATGTTAGCAAAGATTTAGAATAGAACAATTCCCTAAACCCAAAGGGATAACCTCAAAGTTTAATGAGAAGTTAAGAAATTTCTTTTTATTAAATTTCTGGTTTCAAATGTTTTAATGAATCACTTTTTTTTTTTTTTTTTTTTTGCTGGAAAAAAAAGAAAAAAGAAAAAAAAACATAAAAGCCTCCTGGCTTTAACCAGCAGCCACACTGACCAGTCCAGAAAAATGCCATGACAGGAGAAATGTCTCTAGTCATCGGCAGCATTAATTAGCTCTGACTACACATTCTCAAGTAAAAGTTGTTATTGTCATGTAGGGCAACAGGTTTTATGGTTTTTCTCTAGGGGCAATATCAGGCAGCAACTGATGGAAATACCAAAAATGAAGGCTCACCTAAAGCCTAAATTTCACAAAGAATTTCAATCTATCCTATGGACATGGGTCTTAGCAAGTAATAAAAGAGGAAAGGAAGGAGAAAGGCTAAGGAAAGAAGGTTAGAGTAAAGGAAAGGGATACCAGATAAGAGACCAATTTAATGTAAGAGGCTCATGCTGAATTGACTATTAGCTTCCAGGAGCCTATAGAGTCCTATGTAGTTAATAGATTTACACTTCGTAGTCACAAAAATAAGGTGCTAAAGTGCTTCCTTGTGATGACAGGTCTTTGATTAGATATTATTTATATCCTCCATAATCAGAAGGGAAAATGAAGCAACTTACTACGGACATGTTAAATAGAGGAATATAATAGGAGAGGGGAGAAGGTACTGTTTGAGTGGACATGCTAGCCTTTCAGCAGAATACAGTATGTACCTTTCTCTGTCTTAGCTAAGGTTCCTATTGCTGTGTTGAAACACCATAACTGATGATACTTGAGGAGGAATGATTTATCTCATCTTACATAATTCACTATCCATCACTGACAGAAGTCAGGGCACTTACTGGCTCTCTCTCCAAAGTTTGCTCTGCTTTTCTTACGGCACCTAAGAGCACCAGCCTCAGGTGTGGCACTGCCCACAGTGATCTGGGCTCTTCCATATCAATCATCAACCAAGAAAATCCCCCACAGGCTTATCTGCAGGCCAATCTGGTGTGGGCCTTTTTTTTTTTTCAATAGAGGTTTCTGTTTCCCAGATGACGCTAAGGTGTGTGAAGTTGACATAAAACGAGCACTCTACAAGGCAAAAAATAGGTAAGATGGATAAGACACAAGAAAAGTAAGAGATGGTTATTTTTTAATGGTGACACTAGACATACTTGTTTGTTTCACAAAGAAGCTACTCACTATCATGGTTTCCAGAAGATAAGAGATCAGGAAGTCTAGCTCAAGAAGCCTGGATTTAGATTGTAAACTTCCAGACTAGCAGGAACAATGGCCTTCAACCTGTATTATTGAAGCAGGACATATACCAGAGATTAGACTTAGCATGCCATGAACACTCAGTGAAAAAAAGTAAATCTGTGTTGACTTAGAAGGAACTGAGAAAACGTTCCCTGAAAGTTCAACGTGTACTCTCAAATCCTATGAATACAGAGAAGAGAGGATGTGCGGGAAAGAACCTCACACGTAACACCATGCATCACAGTAAAAGAAATGAGTTGCTCATTATAAAGTGATGGCTTGAATAGACTGGAGACTTAAGAAAGATCCTTAGGTATAGTGTGTGTATGTGTGTGTGTGTGTGTGTGTGTGTGTGTGTGTGAGCACACGTGTGCACATGTATGCACATGTGAGTATGTGTATGTATAAACTAGAGATCATTTGTATATATAAACTAGAGATCAACATTAGTGCCGTTTTTAATCGCTTTCTACCTTAGTTTTTGAGACAAGGTCATTCACTGAACCTGACAGTTTGAGTGGCAGGCCAATAAGCCTCGGTGATCATCCTGTCTCTTCATTCCTACCACCTGAATTATGAGCACATGCTGCTGGACTTCACTTTTACAAGGGTCCTGAGGATTGAACTAGTGTCTTCATGATTGTCCAGGAAACTCATAATTGATTATATCATCTCCAGAGCTCCAGGTATTAAAATACCTGCATATATATAATCTATGTCAAGTATATATGTAGATATACATATGTGTATGTGTGTGTGTGTATGTGTGCATGTGTATATTCATGTTAAACTTCTTACTATTATTTTTATGGAAAGATTATTTTCTCTGTTTCAAATGTTATCCAGAGATTTAGAAAGTTGATTCCATTTTTCTAAAATAATTCATGAGACAACTTGCTTTGGAAAATCAATACAAAATTACATGCATTACAAAACTAGAAAAAAATATTTGAAAACCTAAAGATTAAAGTAATCCACTCTTTGGCCTTAAGCTTCTCTGTAGTCCCAGCAAAACTGGATTAAGTTATTCAATTTTCATTTTCAAAGCCTTTCCCAAAGGAAGAAATTTTTTTTTGTTGTTGTTGTTTTTTGTTTTTGTTTTTTAATTGAAAATAGATTCTTCTGCCCAGCAGCGGTAGCACATGCCTTTAATCCCAGCATTCAGGAGGTAGAGGAGGACAGATCTCTGAGTTAGAGGCCAACCTGGTTTATAGTGAGTTCCAGAACAGCCAGAGCTTCACAGAGAAACCCTTTATTGAAAAGAGAAAGAGAAGAGAAGAGAAGAGAAGAGAAGAGAAGAGAAGAGAAGAGAAGAGAAGAGAAGAGAAGAGAAGAGTTGAGTTAAAAAAATAGATTCTTCTTGCACACACAGTTTCCCCTCCCTCCACTCCTTCCAGCTCCCCCTTACAACTTCCCTGTCCTCTCCCCCAGATCCACCCCTCCTCTGTTTCCCTTCAGGAAAAATCAGGCCTCCAAGAGGCAATAACCAAACACCACAAAACAATATATAATAAGACAAAGTGAAAGCCCTCATATTGAGGCTGAACAAAGCAACCCAATAGAAGGAAAAGGGTTCCAATATCAGGCAAAAGTATCAGAGACATACCTGCTCCCATTGTTAGGAGTCCCACAAAAGTACCAAGCTGACAGTCATATGTAACAGGTTGCTACAGTGTCTTTTTTACCCTCTAGCTCAGGAAAGAAAAAAGAAAGACAGGAATAAAGGAAGAAATCTTCATCATCCTTGTTGGCTGCCAAGAAAGAAAGAAAGAAAGAGAAAGAAAGAAAGAAAGAAAGAAAGAAAGAAAGAAAGAAAGAAAGAAAGAAAGAAAGAAAGAAAGGAAGGAAGGAAGGAAGGAAGGAAGGAAGGAAGGAAGGAAGGAAGAAAGAAAGGAAGAGAAAAGGAAAGGAAAGGAAAGGAAAGGAAAGGAAAGGAAAGGAAAGGAAAGGAAAGGAAAGGAAAGGAAAGGAAAGGAAAGGAAAGGAAAGGAAAGGAAAGAAACACTGATTCACAACTCTTATTGGCTGTCCAAAGCTTGGAGAACAGGAACTGATAGCGAGCTGGACTAATGTCTCAAACCAATGACACCAAACCTAATTCCTCCAACCAAAGTCCCAGCAACTAACAATAACCAACCAACCAATCAACCCCAGCTCTCCAAGTCTCAACCTATATATACTCTGAGCAAAGTTCCCAGAAGTCTAAGCTGTATGAAATCATATGAACAAGCTACATATGGCAAATATGGTTTTCACATAATAAAATCATAGCCACCAATAACTAATAATCTAAATCACATTCACTATACTTGGGATGGGGACAGAAACATATTCCAAAAGGCATTCGGTGTTTTTAGAGAAACCAAGAATACAAAACTTTTTCAAAGCATCTTGCTACAGTCATAACATACGGAGAGGACCTGGTGCAAACCCATGCAGGCTCCATGCTTGCTGCTTCAATCTGGGTGAGCCCATATGAGCCCTGCTTAATTGATTCAGTGGGCCATATTCTCTTGGTATCGTCCTTCCCTTCTGACTTCTACAATCTTTTCTTTCCTTCTTCCTTAAAGTTCCATGAACTCAGAGGGAAGGGACTCATTGGAAACCTACAATTAAACTCTCTCTCCACATAATATGTGGCTTTGGTTTCTCTGCACCCACTGTCATCTGCTGTCAGAGGAAGTCTCTCTGATGAGGATTAGAAAAGGTACGGATCTGTGAGTATAGCAGGATATCATCAGGAATCATTTCATTAACCTTTGGGGGTATGGAGAGAAAGCTGTATTTGATTCTACCCTAGGTCTCTGGGCTATCCAGTTTCCATTTCCCAGCCATCCAGGCAGTGTCAGGCATGGGCTCCGTCTTATGGCATGTGACTCAAGTTAAACTAGACATTGGTTGGCCGCTCTCACAAGTTCTGAGCCACCATTGCTCCAGCACGTCTTGCAGGACATCTCTCAGGCAGGACAGATTGTAGGTGGAAGGGTTGGTGTCCCTGTCTCACCACTGATAGCCTTACCTGGCTACAAAAGATGGCCAGTTCAGACTCTGTATCCTCCTTTACTACGAGTCCTCATTAGGGTCACTCTCCTAGACTCCAGGAAGCTTCCATGACATTAGGTTTCCACATCTCTCCCAAGGGCCCCAAAGTCTGGCTTTTTCTCCCTGCACTCTTTCCCTCTATCCCTTCCCCCTCCCTCCTGGTCCCTCCTACTCAAATCCCCACCAGCCCAACTCCTGCAAAATGAAGAAATCCATTTTTTCATAAAAGAAATTGCCATTGAAGGATTTTCTTTTTTAATTTTTTTTGTTGTTGTTGTTGTTTTGTTTTTTAAGACAGGGTTTCTCTATTGTAACTCTAGCTGTCCTGGAACTCATTCTGTAGACCAGGCTGGCCTCGAACTCACAGAGATCCACCTTCCTCTGCCTCCCAAGTACTTGGATCAAAGGCCTGTGCCACCACCACCCGGCTCTTTTAAAATATTTTATAAGGGCACAATGTCCGCAAAATAAAAGGAAAGAAAGAAAAGAAAATGCGTAGAGGGGATATACCAGGTTTGGTGTTCATTGGGTTCAGATGTTGAATCTTAGGAAAGAACACAGGTATATCATGGGGGAAGAAAAGACAGGCCAAGGTGCCATAGACAGAGAAGATAAGCATGCTGACCTTTGATTCCAGATTTAGAGAGAGAGCAAAGACTGTAGGAAGTGGATAGCCTTGTCTGTCAGACAGCACTGTGTCTGCACTGTACTGCTCACAACTGTCTGAAGCTGTAACGTGGGAAACATTGGGCCCTGTGCTTTCAATTCTCCTTAGAGATCAAGTTGCTGTTCTTCCACAGAGAATGTCACAATCGAAATTTCTCAAGGAATTCTTCCCTTGGAGGAAGCAAGCAGTGAGCAAGCACATTAATTTTGAGAGGGCCATGCACAGCTAACCTTTAGCAACCAATGCCATAATCACAGAAGGAAAACAGAATTGTTCTCTATTTCGGAAGTTAAAGAGGGAATGGGGATAAGGAAACAGAGACCCTTGAAACACAGACAATTCTTCCAAGACATCTGCACAGCCCAGAAACAATTCAGCTAAGGTTGAACGCAAACAGGTTCACTTAAATCCTATGGAGGTAATGTACAAAACTTCAAAGTTCCAACCTGTCCCAACAATAAGGCCATACCTGTTCTGTCCAAGCTTCAAACATCGCTATCACTGAGTATTCCATAATAAAACTGACAAGTTTTTAAAAGGATAGAAACACTATTTAAAAATAATCTTCCAACAAGAAGCTCGTTATGTCTGTTTATGTAGTAAAGCACTAAAATAGCGAGAGATGGGAGACACAGGGCATGAGAAGCAATCTGCAGAGTATAGGATTATAAGAAGACTAAGTCTGAAGCATCCATTAAAACATGCACCTGAACACGTACTTACAATCTCAGCATTTGGGAGGTAGAGGCAGGAAGGAAACCAAGACAAGCCTTTGCTCCATAGTCAGTTTGAAGTTACCCTGGGCTACAGGAGAGCCTGTCTTAAAGAAACAAAAATATTGCACCTGGGAAAGCCACTGTGACTATGTGGTACAATCTCTTCAAGATCTTTATTCGGCTCACTCGTCATCTCCCCACTTTCATAGCCTTAGGTTTATTGAATACCGAAATTTCAAGAATCATGTAGCTAAAAGTCCAAATGAGTCTTCTTAAGGGAAAAGAAAGAGGAACAGGAAAATCCTAGTTCTTAATTTTGGAAAAGAAATGCAGCACGAGAAGAATTCTATAAAACCATGGAGGATTCCACAAAATAGTGGAAAGCATTGCGAAGACATCAAAATCTTGTCTGTTAGTTGACTGTCGTTGCTAAATTGTCACAAACAAGATGGCTTCAAACAGCACAAAATTGATTCTTTGACAGTCCTAGAGGCCAGAGGTCTGAACATGACTTCGGTCCATGTGTCCTGTGGGCATTGCAGCTCTGGAGCTGGAGGGATGAAGTTCCCTCTTCCCTTTTCTGTCTTCTTGGAGCTGTAATTGCTTGACTCACAGCCTCTCCTCCATCTTCAAAGCCAGCAGCTTGGTACCTTCAAATGCCTCTCTGCTGCCATTGCATCCCTTTCTATGTCGTGAACCTCCCTTCTGCTTCTCTTCTATCACATCTGTGATTACACTGGGAGCCCAGCTAGGAAATACAAGAGAATCTTCCATCCCAAGATCTTTAATGTAAGTCTACCTGCAAAGCTCCTTTCTGTTGTAAAGGGCAAAATGGGTTCAAGAATGGAGTTGTCTTAGGGGACAAGAAAGAAGTTTATCCAAGGAGACATGTCTCCAAATGACCACTGATGCTGTTCCAATGGTGTTTAGACAGACATGCTTCTGCTGTGACTGAGGTGATAAAATGGCTTGGTTTGCTGTGTTAGAAGATTCATGAATTTTTTCGGCTATTGAGTTGTCACCTATATGAATAGAGGAAGATTATAAGTAGGATTTTATTTGACACCTGAAACTGAGACCCAATATGTAGCAATTCACGACACAGCTTAAGATCATGTGATTACAGTAGAATGCGAGGGAGGGGAGAGGATTTGAATGCCAGGAAAACAACAACCCTCTCAGAAAGCTGAAAGTATTAGCAAAACTTTTTGTTGCTCTGTAATTTGGTCTGATTAACAAGGTGATTCATCTAAGAAAATTTAGGAAAGAAGAAAAATTGCAGTGGGAATTATCCATCATACAAAGATAAGCAGAATTTCTCATTATACGTGTGTTGAAACACTCATACAAACATACACACTTGGAGTCAAAATAAATGCACAGACCTGCAATCAGATTTGCTTCACATCACCCAATAAAGACTTCATCTTAATGTCTGTAGTATAATGCTGGTGATTAAATTAATACTATGCAGGATAGATGTACAGAAATGTATTTAGCAAGTGCTCTACTGTTGAAAATGGTACTTTCTGTTCCTGTATGTCACACCCGTATATAAACCTGGTTACCTTCTTAGGATATTTGTGCTGCTTATGCTAAAAATAAAACCATGGAGTCATGGAATATACATAATTAAGTCTCTCAATGAATATTTCTACATGTTCTTGAACCATAACACACCTCATGACCGCTGTCATTTTTTCTGGTCCATTCTATCTTTAACCAGAGATGGGAACAGAATCATTTTTCATCCAGTTCAACTCTGTACCTTGTAGCTACCTGCAGAATCCATATCTGCCATTACTTGTGAATATGTCTGTCTCCTCCACCAGGGTGAGCTCCTTAAGTAAACAACACTCACATCTTATTTTTCTCTTTATCTTTAGCATGACATCTGACATTTAAATTTAAACGAATTACCAAATAACTCAGTAAATGGAAGAATCAGTAAAAACAGTATTAGGCTTTTTTTAACCAATCAATTTAAATGTCTCTTTCTCTATATATGGCAAGATCTTACTCACCATTTTGTTTAAAAGGGGGAGGCGGGGCTGACTTCTCTCTTCTTCACTTCCCAACACTTCCCATCCTAGCCTACCAGTTAAGAGAGACTTTTCATATCATATCTTATTTCACTGTGTGAGAATAGTCTTAGCCAAATGACCAGGGCAGGTCCAGCATGGTGGATACAGAAAGTATCCCCTTGTTGTTCTACACACTTGTATCTGGCAATTGTAGTTAAGTTCCGGGGAAAGCAGGGAGCTCCCCTTGCATGAGTTAGTCTGTATTCACCTTCTTTGGTTTCAAAAGTACATATACTTCTGAAACATTTCACAGAAATCAATTATTCATTAAGTACAATGCACGCCAATTCAATCAACATACATCAAAAAGTGTCCAACTGCTCACTTTTCACATACGTTATCTCCTATGGTAATTTAATCGAAACCAAGAATGTAAGAAACCACTCTTCCCTACTGGAAGAAGGAATTAGAAGGACATCCGTGATGCCAGGACTAAACTCTATTCCTCAACACACAGAGAGAATTATCTCCCTATCCTGTCACAAGCTGTAGAAATAAACCGGAACATTGTTTTTTGTTCTCTGGGATCAAAAGGCAAACACGGTGCCTTCTGTGATCTCGCTGTCAGACAGAGGCATCCTTGACTCACCTTGAGATAAGGAGAGTGCTGTGCGGTTTGCCTCTTAATCTCTCCTGGTTTTTCTGCACCACTAGCAGATTTCTGCTCCTGTCTCCTTCTATGTGTGTGGGGCATGCATTAGCATTAGAATCCCATAAGCAAACTTGCTATGGTCAGCAAGAGCACAATACCAGACCTATGCCGACTAAGTGGCTGTCATGGATTTCCAGTTTTGAGCCATCAAATCTCCAGATAATTTGCAAATTTGGATCAGTCTGTTTGCTGAGCCTAGGGGTGAAAGAAGGACAAAAGCCTGAACACAGAAAGGATGAAAAGGAGAGGAATTCAGGGAGGGTTAGCTCCTCTACTTCTTAGTGTCTCCATATGTATCGCAGACACTTGGAGAACCTGAGAGATTTAAAGATGACTAGAACAAATACGCTTAAAAACATGTCTACCTTTTCCAAAGCATATCATTCTTCCATGTAAACCTAAAACTAAAAGCTAAAATTGTATTTATATTTTGTTTATCGTTTGACAAATTGGGTAGTTATTGTAATATTCGGTAACACAGGTACTGAAGGACCTAAACTCCATCTCTCTTTGTGTATATGTGCAAGGTCCCTTGTCTCAGGTCTGGTCCAGGTCCACAGTGTACGTGCTCAAGTCCCTGACCTGAGCCTGACCTTGAAGGCTAGTAAATCCCAGGGACAGACCATAAGGACCCCTCCACTCTGAGGGTAACCAATCAGAAAGAAGGAGCCCCTATCTCATCCAGCCAGATAGCCTTGAATGCCATAAACCAGATGATTTGACTTTAATTGCTAACCAGATATAGTCTAAGAATGTGAACAGTTAGCCCCTGGAGCAAGAGCCAATCAGAACTAAACATTTGTAAACTGAATTTTTGTTCCTCAGCTAAAAACAAGGTTACCTCACCTATGCAAAACCCCCCTCTTACTATCTATAAAAGGCCAGCAAGGCCAGTAAGCCTTTGTTCAGGGTCGGCCATTTCACCTGGTGCCTGACCCCAGCATACTGGTTTCCCGTGCAGAATAAAAGTGCCTTTGCTTTTTGCATACATCGTCTCGCTGGTCCATGGGGGACAAATTTTGGACTCAACAGTACAACTAATGTGGTTCTGATGGGATAAGGAAAGGGAACCAGAAGCATAGGGTTAAACAATTTTTGAAATCTTTGAGTCAGTGAAAGAAACACTTGGCAACTTGTATTACTCCATAGAGAATCTGTGATGCTCATCTGTAGGT
Organism: Cricetomys ansorgei; assembly: GCA_026225945.1. Classification (NCBI taxonomy): domain Eukaryota; kingdom Metazoa; phylum Chordata; class Mammalia; order Rodentia; family Nesomyidae; genus Cricetomys; species Cricetomys ansorgei. Next base: position 56,261 of record JAMJFZ010003369.1, on the reverse strand, counting down.
GTTCTCTAAGGCTTGTGTGAAATCTGGTTATACTTCTTACTAGAATTATCTATAGAGACTAGTAATTTCTAAGTTCCCAGTTCAGGTGGTAAGTTAGACTCCCAGAGTTTATAGGTGACCTGTTCCTGTGATGCTAAATTTAGCTCAAGTGTCAATGGATCTGTTTCTTGTCTCGAAGTTCCTCTTGCTCTTCTTCCTGATTCCAAAACAATGTTACATGTTCAGTGGTTATAAAATAACAATTAAAAATACATCTGTCTTGCAGTGAATTTAAAGTAGACTACAGAGACCCCATTCAGAAGAATTTAAAATGATCCTGAAGAAATAAGATGAAAAAGAAAAAAAAAAGTCTACTTTCTTCCATTGGGATACTTAAGGACTGGGGAAGTCACTGAGCCCTTTTTATGGAGTAAAAGTCAGATGCTCAAGATGCTCAAGCTCTACCTTCCCAAAATAGGAGCTCATTTTATATATATGAAGTTCCTCAGTTTTTATAATCCAGACTGGTTTAAGGTTTCTGAGCTTTTCCATTGAAAATTGCAATCCAGACAGCAGCAGCACTTGCGGGGAAGAGACTGGGGACTTTGCAGTGTAAAAGCTCAGTCTTCTTACCCAGGGATTATTGAATCTGAATCTGCATTTTAAAGGGAGCTCAAGGTGACTCACACAATGTTCTGGAATAAAAAGAGGCAAGTCAGTTCCACTACCTATTGGCCCGACTTCAGTGAGACAAAAGCCAAAGTGAAAGCTTAAAAGACAGATGAGATCTAACTACACAGAAAGGTGAAGGGGAGAGCCAACCACACCGTGAGACGTGCTGCCCGGGCATTAATCAACAGCTGACACACTAAGATGACTTTAAATCAGTAGTAGTTTCCCACATGCGCTCTGCCGTTTCAGCAGGAAACAACATAAGTGTGCTCTTCGTGTCCTACTACTCCCTCCTTACAGAATCCACCAAAAGGCTTCCAACACGCCTAACTCCGTGATACAAGTTTCTCCTGTGTTGTTCCCTTTAGTCTCATTCAATTCATTATTCTCTTTCGTACCTCTGTTTCTTCTCCCAGGACAATTGAACAACCACAGTGTATGTATAACCCAGAACCAAACTGAATGCAGATGACTAAATAAGGAAACAAGAAAAATGACTTGGGCTTCCGTTTTTCTAATCTCAGTTAGGGATGTCACAAAATTCCAGCGCGCGGCTCAGGGATCCAGAGTGATAGAAATTAGAAATGTTAATAAAATATGTAAATATAACATAATATAGCCAGTGAAAGGCATAAGACTGTCCATCGTGGAAAATGAAAAAAGACACGTCAAGAGAACAACACCTTCAAAAGTAGTAGGGAGTAGGCAGCTAAATCCTAGTGAACGTGACTCACCAGTTTCATTTGTGCAAACTGAACCAACAGAAAGAATAGGAAAAAGGAAAACATGAAAATCGAAGCACAGGACTATTTCATCAGATGCACTGCACACACACAATGTGCAACAGCAAGCCACTATGATGTTTCCACAAGCTCACAACTCCTCAGTGCCGGAAACCAGAGACGATAACAAAAAAAGAAAGAGAGAGAGATTAAAAAAAAAGAAAAAGAAAACAGGGAAGGAAGGAAAAAAAATCTTCAAAGTCCTACTTAAGAAAGGATAAATAACCACATAAAGCTTAAATAAACAGATGAATGAAGTAAGGAAATCAGTTGAGGACAATTAATAAAATAAACAATCAAGTTCGTAAACTGGATGAAATGGGATGTAATTTGTAGAATAAATTAAAAAGCATAAAGGAGGAAAAATCCAGCAAAGAAATTAAGATTCTAAAAAAGAAATGAGCAACCAGAGCCCAGCTTCTCCTTGAGGGCTGGGTTTTGTTTTTGGTTTTGTTTAAATCCTTGAAGAGTCTTCCTCCCTTAATTTATGACTGATCAGTTTGAAGAAAGATAGGATGGCTATTGGCCCACAATTGTTATATAAACACGTACTGATTTGCCCTTGAATTTGATGAGCCAGTTCTGGCAGCAGAAAAAGCACACAAGGCCTTTTAAGTTGCCAGACTTTTCTCTCAGGTCAGTAGGGTGAATAAGAAGCCAGCCATCTTGCAAGTTCACAATCTTTATTACCTAGTCATGGCCCTTCTCCCTGTCTGTATGCTTATTAGGGACTCTGTCTAACTCCCAGTCCCTCAGAATTTCCAGTAACTCAGGAATATGTTCAAATGGCCAGAGCTAAGAATACATGGGGCAGAAGAAGGGACCTGGGTTAACTATAAAGCCAAAGATAATTTCTTCAATGAAATTATGACAAAAATTTACCAAACCTAGAGAAAGAAATGGACATTTGAACAAAAGAGCCATTTAGAACGCCAAATACACCTGAACAGAGAAGAACCTCTCTACTGCACATCACAGGTAAGAGGTCAAAATTACAAAACAAACAGTATTAAAAGCTGTAAGGAAAACCTGCTCCAAGAGAAGCAGAGTTGCTATTGGGGTTTCCTCCTTTGGGTTGTTAGTCTCAGTAATCAAAGAATTTAGAAAAAAACTTGGAAGATTTTGAGAGAAATACAATAGATCTAAAAGCCTAGCGATTTCCAGGAGGAGGGACCTGGAGAAGGGGAAGAAAAGCTGTGCTTTTCGAGTTAGATTTCAAGAAGCCTTGCTGGTTAAGCAGCTAGGTCAGTAAGCAGCTGTATGTCAAAAGGGGAGGGAAGCTTCAAGGAAGAGTGAGAAAGAAAGTTTAAAGTGTTGAGAAAAGTGTGGCAAGGCTTTAGTCGGTATCCAAAATAAAATGAGGCAGACAAAAAGGAAAGTTGTGCTAGTCAGAACAGTAGGCAGACCACATGGTAGAGGCTCTATAAGTGGCTGCATGAAGGCGTTCCAAGTAAGGAGGAGCACCTTAGCTCATTAAAGAGCTAATCATTCATCCCATCTCCTTAGCACAGCTTTAGGTGAATCAGCCTTTCTGGTGGGCAGGTGATTGACAGTCCTAGCTACATTAGTACTTAAGGAAGAAACAAGAGAATGTAATGTTCCGATCTTTTTATTGATGTTAATTTATATTGTATTTTACTGGTTGGTGGTGGTGGTGGTGTGTGTGCATATATACGCACATAAGCTACAGTACATGTATGGATATCAACTGTGGGAGTTGCTTCTCTCCAATCACATGGGTCCTGGAGAAATCTCACTGGATAATGTTCCAATTTTTAGAACGCATCAAAATGTCATGATCCCACCTAGGGTGGGCAGAAAGTAAAGAAGCATAGAACTTCACACTAGCTGCATCAAACATGGAGGTCAAGCTGTGTGTGCTGCACAGGGCAGAGCCAGAGAAATAATCCAAGCCCTTTGGAGGAGCCCAGAAGATCATGAATGAATTCCAAAAATTTGGATATTGATGTTTTTCTATCCAAAGACATTGTGCACATCTCGATAGATGATTGGTTCCATTTGGTCCTGTGCATTATCAACCCTCATGGTTGTTCCTCTTATAAATAGTTTTGCAAGTGTAGTGTGAAATTGTGTTGTAGTGATAAAGCAATTCTTGGTCTTATACCAAAAAGGGGAAATGTTGTGGAAGTTGATTTTTAGTTATATATAAAATAATTGTTTTATGCACTGTTGGGGAGGGGCTACCCTAGGCTATGGCATTTTGTATTGTCCAACCTGCAGGAGGTTGGATTTCTATGTTTGATTACTTATTATCTGCACCTGAGGAGGTCTGAATCAATAAACAGGGTTCCACTGTTGAGTATGGCACTGGCCAAGACGGTGGTTCCTTTTGCTGAGGTCTGGCAGAGCTTGCACGTATGAGAATGTCTCCTTGTTGCCCTTCTTCAGCCGCCACATCTGGCATACTTCTACAAATTATAAATAGTTTTTTGACAAATACTGGAGCTGTCAACTTCATAAAACAATCATTTAAAAAGAAAAGTCCTCGTAATTGTAATAGAACATATAAATAGACTTAAAAGGACAGAAATCATCCAATCATCTCATGAGACATGAAGCATTTGCCAAAATTTAACAACCCTTCATGATAAAAGTCCTAGTGAAACTAGGCATAGAAGAAATGTGCATCAAATCATAAAGGCTACAGAGTGCAAAGCTATAGCAAACATTATCGTAAATGGGAAAATGAGCAAATGTTATCTAAAATAAAGATGAGACAAGGGTGTCCACTCTATTCTTTTTTTTTTTAACTTTTAAAATTCTTCATTTTAAATAAAGTTTAACAGTAACATTGTAGTTTAATATAGTCAGATACAGAAGTTGAGTCTGCTAGAATCTACATTGTTCAAAGTAAGGCAGTAATAGATTTTTCCACGCATTTACAAATATAAGCACACCTTTTTACAAGAGTCCGCATTATGCATTTCTAGCAACAGTTTCTTTCTATGGACATTTTTTTATGTTCATTCACAATAAATGTACTTTATCCATTTTAAAAATTATATTAACTTTCTTTCATGACTGAACCACAGAGTATTCCACTAATCCTTAGTTGAATTTTCTACCAGTAATTTTTATGGTTTTGTAGTATAATTGAAGTGTGGCTATGACCCTTAATTTTAAACATGTCAAGTTTCATTATTGGTAGATACTATTAATTAGGACTCAATTTCAAGCAATAAAAAAAAAAAAACTCAAAGTAATTTAAACAAAAAGGCTATTTACTGGTTAAAATAATCTCAATGTCCAGAGGCTATATTGCTAGCTTCAGTCACAGTTGGATCCAGAAGTATAAACCTTGTCATCAGAATTCAAGTCTTTCCTTCTTTTGATTCTTTCTCTCTGTACTGACTTCATTTTCTGCCTAGATCCTTCAGTATCATAGGCCCTGTTTGTTTTAGTTTTATTTCCTACGAAGCTAAAACACCTAAGTAAAGAGAATTCCTTCACAGCTGAGTAAAACTTGTGGAGTTGATTATCACTGGATAAATTTGAATCATGCATCCATTCCTGACCCAACGGCTAGAATCAAGATAGACTTTGCTAATCGATGAGGTTGGAATAACATGTCTGGCACAAGACTCAACAAAATTGTCTAAACCACAGAGACTGAAAATTGAAATAGATGTTTCCAAAAAACATCAGGAATTTGTTATAGTGAGATGGAATGGATTCTCGGGGAAAACAACAACAACAAAAACAAACAACAAACAAACAATCAAACAAACAAACCAAAAAAACAATCTAATATCTAGGATAAAACTAGACACTGGAAGCTTAATCTTTGCCCATAAAGTTTACCGATAACAGCTGGCATTGTTTCTTCCTTGGCAAACAAATTCTTAAAATAACCAGGAGGGATGTCTGTCCTGTTCTCAAGAAATTTGTATTTTACTTAAATGAATAATAATTTAATTATTATTAATTAAGTATAATGTCATATTATTAATTAAGTACAAACAATTAACTATAGTGTCGTACTCTAGGATTCACCATACAGTTTCCATTCAAGTCAAGTTTGTCTTAGAGCTCTACTGTATTGGTGATGTGAAGCAGCATAGCCACCCTCCTATTTGGGGAGCAGATCTATGATGCTATTGGGGTCAGTGGTAAATTAAGTTCAGCAGCAAACTTCTGGTGTTGCTTTATGTCTCTTGTCAAGCTGAACTTCTACTTTCTGAGTCTTGGTCAATCCAACTTATTTCATAGTGACCACAAAAAAAAAGAAGAATGTTACCTGCTTTCAACTTGCTCTATCTCTGTTAAATCAGACAGATGTTTCATATGTTGAAAATAAACAGGCTCATTCTCTACTTTTAAAATGTTGTTGGTCAAGGAGTATGCAATATGGTCCCTCCTGTTGTGTGCATTAACTTTTAGTAAGGTGAAGTAAAAGTTGTTTCTATTCAAAACTCCTGGTAGAATTGGGTACAAGATAGCCTGAGGCTGAATATAGTTGTTTGAAGAACAATTAGTCTGATTGTACTAGCATGTCCAAAAAGGCTAAGAAGTTAACAGAGCTAAGACAAATAAAACAGACCAACAGGGTGACTTCCCAAGGGCCAGGTAAGCTGGAAGGTATTAGGCAGGTAATAGTGAATCTCTGCCAATCAGGTTTTGTCCTGGGCACTACAGAGTTAATCTATATAGTTTACTCTGGACACAACTGTTGGATATTAAAGGGCCAGTCAAGTATAGAAGCATTTATTTTTCTGCTCATCTGTAGAAGTAAGGAGGCTATATTCCCAATGCAGACTTGAGGTTCTAGTTCGGAGTCAGCTACATGTGGGAGCAGCAGGTTTATAAAGCCAGGTTTGTCATAGTTGACTATACCTTCTTTGGTCATCGAGTTTTCACCTTCTGTAACTTAGCTAGCTCATCTCTGAAAGGCAAGTCAAGGACTCAGACTGGTTAAGTAGCCCTGTTGAAAGAGATGAGCACTGAAGCCTGGAGACAATAGACAAGGTCCTAGATTAAGACATTTGCCTTAAGTTTTAGGTTTCTCTGCTTATCCAATCACCAATTAGATTCTTGAATCTTTATTTTAATTTAGTATGGTGGTATTACACTTAGGTGAATGACAGGAAATAGTCTTGCCATTCTTAACATAGTGCTTAAAGTTCTAATGTAGAGCAATAAGACAAGAAAAAGAAATAGAATGGATACAAACAAGAAAGGAAGAAATAAAAGTTTTGCCATATTCAGACGACATGATCCTCTACCTGAACAATTAAATATTACACCAGGAAACTCTTAATTTATGATTATGACTTTTAGTAAAGGATCAGGAAACAAAATACTTAAAAAAGTAAATTATAAATGTATTAAAAATAAGTTTTCTGAGAAAGAAATTAAAGGAAGCATTCGCAATAGCTTTAAAAATACCACAAGAATAAACCTAACAAAGAAAGCAAAGGACAGCTCCAGTAAATGCATTAAGCTACTGAAGACAGAGATTGCAGATGACACTAGGAGAAAATGACTTCTACAGTTATGGATTAGCAGAATTCATATCGTAACAATGGCTCCATTACTGAAAGCAGTCTCTAAATTCAACACAACCCCTATCAGAATTTAAGTGACTTTATGGAACTTGAAAGATATATTCACACAGAGACACTGTTGGGCCTGTGAAATAGCTCAAGTAGACATTGAGAGAAACGTGTGGCCATTTTAAAGCAGTTTATTTCCCACGGGTTACATACTGATATGCCAGGGATAACCAATTAAAAAAATGTGGCAGTCCCAAATGCGGGTGTATGGGGGTTTTTAAGTGAGACAGCAGTCACTAGAGGGAACTCTCTGATTGGTCAGTATCTGAGCAAGGGACTTTACTGGATTGGCTCGTTACATCTGGCAGGGAAGTAAGAAGTTCTTGGGAAAGTGGGGCACATAAGAGATTTGTAGAAAGCTCTAATTGTCCAGCTGGCTTCTGGCTTTCTGAGAATTACTGGGGATTCCTGAAGAGCGAGTCAGGGCCTGCCCATCACAAGGAAGTGCCCTGGTGGTCCTCTCAACATAAAAGACTTTAAATTGCCAAAGAAACTCTAAGAAGAAAAACAAAATGCTGGTGGTATAATAATAACTGACCTCAAATTATACCAAACAACCATAGTGACAAAGATAAAATACTACTAGTAATAAAAATAGACAAGTAGGTCAAGGGAATAGAATAGAGGTCCCAGAATAGAGGACACAGCTATGGAGACATAATTTTTTGACAAAGGTGTCAAAAATACACACTGTAGAGAAAGTAAGCATCTTTAATGCTGTAGAACAAGATACACATTTACCAAAAAAAATGAAATTAGATTTAACGTCCCTCACATTGTACAAAAATAATTCAAAATAGATCAGACTTTAATATAATTCCTAAAACACTGAAACTCTTAGCTGGCCTTGAGAAGAAATACGAGTCTCGGGGAGAAAGGTAGTAGAATATATTAGACATGAAAGTGAAAGGTGAGTTACAGGGGGACAGGAAGAAGGACAGAAGGGGTCAAAGCTTGGATGGAGGCTGAGGAGGATCATCACCAACAAAGTCTATATGAAATTTTCATAGTGAAATCCATCACTTTGTATGCCAACTTGAAAAATGAACAAAAAAAAAAAATGCTTACCATGTAGACACAGAATCCAAAGTCTCCTAAATGGAGGTAAAAACTGGTTGGAAGTTCCCAGAGCATGATTTTGAATCAAGGTCAGGATGGTCTACAATGTAGACTACAAGGTCTACAATGGCTTCTATCCTGCATTATATAGCTACCTAAGAAGTGGCAGACATCTTTGGTAGAAAGTATTCCCTGATGAGATGCCGTATGAACCTTTGTTCCCACATCAAGCACGGTTGCTTGTGGCCTCAGTTGACAGAGTTTTGAAGTACAATCTGGTCCAAATTGTTGGGTTTTGTTTTTTTAGTGCTGAGCACTGAACCCACTGCTTCAAGAATTCTGCGACAGCACTTTACCGCTGTTTCATCTCTAACCAAAACAATGCTTAAGGGCTTAAATATGTTTAAGTATGTCTACGCTTAAATATATAGTTAATTTTATCTCTATAATTCTCCTCACTTGTGGATGATCTAGAAAGTTAATACTCAGAAGCCATGGTAAGTGATAATGACAGCTGGGCTAGCTGACTTATCACTGCTATAAATATTGCCTTCTGGAAATGCTTCTCTGGGCAATGATACTGACTTTTTTTTTAAAGAACTGAATGTTGAGGTTTTGTTTAAAAAAAAAAAAACTCTGCATTTTCCCGTGTATTTATGGCTTTGAGTATGCATAGTTAATAAGGACAAGCCTTTTTCATTCTAGCAGCTGTCACTTTAAAGAGCAAACATTAAAATTTTTGCTTCTACTCTTAAGTGGATTTGGTTTGTATTTGCTATGCATGGAAAGCCAAGAAGCATTTTCCTTACTATTAACGTCCAATGACCCATGTAAGTAAACACAGGAAAAAATGAATATGCCTGGCCTACAGAGCAACATCAATTAACATTGAGATTACTAGAAGAGAAAAAAATGCAAGATTAATACCAGAGTGTGGTCTAGAGATGGCTAGGAGAATCCTACACAAACCTCAGAAGATTACTGTCCCATGTTACATGTACATGTTGACTAACTGGCTGTCATATAAATGTGGCAATACCAGTAAATAATTACAGTTGTAATAGATATACAATCCTATTGAGTATGTATAGCACTCTTAGGAGAGATGTGTCCTTTGCTGGTTTAAGATCTGCAGCACTGAGAAACTATTTCCCAGTATCTAGCTCAGGTAAGAAATGACAGGCAGTGAACTGCAATCCAGGCTGGATTCTGAGTCCCAGCCCTTACGCTATCACATTTTGTTGATCCAAAGGAAGAGAAGCATTTTCCAAACTTTCTTTCAGGACTGCGACTCAGTGGGTTGAGAGGAGTTTCCTATAGGTATAGGGAAGGTATAAGGGAAGAGGAGAGATCTGGAATTATCTCTGATTCTAGAACCCTCTAGATTCCCGGCCCTCAAAAGGGAGACCCAGATCCTAGGATACTCATGTTTTCCTGGGAAGCTTCATTTGATGTGTGTTAACGACAAATAAGGGAAATGGTGAGTTACTGATTGTGAGCATGGACACTACTGTGATGAGCCAAAGCAAAAGAAGAGAAGAAAACCTGAATTAAAAGTTGCCTCCCTGACACAAATGAATAAATAAATGAACTGCCTAAGAACTAGGAAATGCTCTAAGCCCTCTTAATAGGAGCTAATCTACAGCAAAGCAAAAATTTGAAAGTTTCCTTGAATAAAGGATGGGAACAATTGGCATCTAATGGTTGTTTTATTTTACCACCCATGTAACTCCCACCTCTATAGATAATTATTAGCTCCCTAAGGTGAGCACAATTGTTACACACAGCATGCTGTCCTCACAAAATGGTGCCTCACTAAGGAAGGCACTCAAAAGGCAATCTCTTCTCTTCCTATTTTACCCTCATGACTTCCCTAAGTCATTGTGTATAGCATCTTGTCACAGAAATGATCCATGGGCTAGGGACATAATGCGTGTAAAGCACTTGCAGAGCAAAGGCAAGAACCTGAGTTCGAATCCTTAGAGTGCACGTTAAGTCAGGAGTAATAGCAAAGCTCTGCAATCCCAAGACATGCGAGCAAGATGTGTGTGGCAAGATGAGAGGGGAAAACAGAATGACACAGAAGCAAAGAACAAAAGGGAGACCTGTCTCAAACCAGGTAGAAAGCAGGGGCAGACACACAAGGTTGTCTACTGACTTACACTCACTTTATGGGACACACACCATACACACCCACACGCGCACACACACACACACACACACACGCACACACATAAATACGATTCATTAAAACAGTTTTCAAATGGTAGTAACTTACACAGATATTATCCTTTCAGCTGTAATGGCTATACAGAATAAGACAAAAGACATCTTTAAGTCAGGTGAGAGTGAGCCATATTCAGACACACCTTTCAACCTTTATAGGTCAATCTATGAAATGACCAAGGGGTTATTACAAAAAAAAAAAAAAAAAAAAAAAAAAAAAAAACTTCCAGTAATGGCTCATGCTTTTCCCTGTGGATCTCCTTTACCACATTGGGGCTGCTCTGATGTGGTTCTCCCTAGCTTGTCTCTTGGGAGAGCCTACTATCTAATGCTGTACCAGATTTGAGGAATAAACCCAGTTCTTCCTCAACGATACATCCCAACCATTACTGGACTTTCACTGTGCGAAATTAACTTCTTGCTATGAATGCTTGGAAAATCCTTCCCCGCTCTTAAAAGTCGCTATGCCTAAAACCGGGAAGTTGCTCTCACCCTAGTTTTGTCAAACAGATCAACAGAGCAGGTAATTTTCAGAGTTCCATGTATTCCATCTGTTCCATGGCCTCTCAATTATATTTGTTATTAAATTAATATCACTAGCTAATTTACTTAATATCTTAACTTACATACTTTCCAGAAATATAATCATTAAATGTATGTCATAGAAGCTGCTGTTTCTCTTCAATTAGCACAGAACACGTTGGCTGATACCTTGCTTTCCTTGGTAGCCCCCTTGAATACCAAAGTGAATAAGAACCCAGCTTTCAGACTGCAAAGCTATACATCTCAATTTCACATGACCTTGAATAAAGGATTTAACTCCTCTCAGTCTGGCCCATATTGGAAAAATGTTAGAAACTGGCTACTGAAGAGCCTCAACTGGAACAGAAGATGACTTATCATCAGCTGCCTATGCAAAGTCTGGTATATACTAATACTTAGTAAATATGAGGCATTATTGTGACCTGTTCCACTCACTGCTTAGGTTTTAATGATCAGATCCATCTTCCCCAGCAGCACAAATCTTCCTGAGTCCCATCTAAAAACGTCACACTGTAGCTATTTGCCTTCAATTCAAGATACTGGAGGTTATCCTTGGAGACACTGCCCTGCAATTTGCCACTAAGTATATTTAATGTACAATTTCTCTGGAAGCAGAACTTCATTCACCTCTATTCTGAAGATGACCCTCTCTCAATCCCTGGCTTTTTTTTTTTTTCTGTGTTCATTGCAGCCTGCGGTCAATTCCATCAACAGGTTTTCATCTTGCTCTATCAGGTGTAATTTATTGTCTATCTGCAAGGTCTGAGTTAAAATGGTCAAAATGGGATTAGCTATGAACAAAAGCAAGATGTGATAGAGAATGACACAGCCACTGTCTTGTCCTTCAGGGTCTCAAGGGTGATCACATTTTCCTGGTTTTTGTAGGCGTAAGTTATTGTGCTGAGGTCATTGGTTCAGTGTGATTAACCGCTACTGAATATAATTTAATATTAGGTATTACTTACATCACACCTATATCCTCCTCCTGCTGACAGCAAAACATTTGTAAATATTAAGGTAGCACAGTTAGAAACAAACCATTTTCTTTTGTGTCTCTTTGCCTGTAGTCGGGTTAAAATGATAACGAGAATCACAAATGTGTTTTGCTTGCAAGGCAAATGATTAGCAATAAAGATGAATAATAACTTTTTATTAAAAATTAGAGTAAATAACAGATGGCTGAACCCTTGGATACCCCAGCTGAAAAATCCCCTTTGGTATTCTAGCTTCGGTGCTTTAGGAAATGTGTGTGCTCCTTACTTTCTGATGAGTAACAGCATGTAGCATTGTTAAGCTTGATTAAGCAAATTTAATTAGTGTTAGTCAATGTGTTTTTGTAAGTGGATAAAAAATTATTCCAGTTTAGGCATGACTGTTAATCTTTAATTTATGAAATAAAAGTTAAAATGTAACCATAAAATATTAAAATTGCCATAAGGCACATTTAAAGGACCGGGGTCCTTTTGTAGTGAAATTTTCTCAATTGCTTTTTAACCCTGAAATTCAAAGGAAATTGACTTTCAACTCTCCTCTTTATTTTTACCATCATGTATCAGGTGATAGCAGCTAAATAGTGACCAGGGTGGCACTCTCCTTGCTGAAGCTACTTAGCTTCTAAATTGGCCTGCAGTCCACATCGATCCACAGTCAGACTAATAATGTTCTTCAAACCTCAGTTTTCCGTTCATGGATTTATTTAGAATCTAAGAGACTAAATACATATGGAGAATAAAGATCTCGCCTGAGAAAATAAAATTATGCTTGGAAAAAATATATAAAATAATAAAGTTGATTTTAAAAATGTAGCAACCATGCAAAACATTCTAAAGATAAAGGAATTTATATCCTGAGGTGAATAGATCTTTCCAAATCTATATCGATCTTTTAATCCTAGCCTGATAGTTAAGTAGGCCCTACTAGAGTTCAAGGTCTTCTGTTAAGCACAGTTAGCATTCCTGATAAATCCTATAGCCTGGTCACAGTTTTTTTTCTAGAATATTTGTAGGTAGTCAACACAGTCAATCAGGCTGGAGAAAAATCTATGAAAACCTTATTCTAAACTTTGTTTAAAATTATTCTTCTCCAGCCTCTTCTTTACATAGACTCCTCCCTCTCTTACTTGGTCTTTCTGTCCAAATCACCTGCTTCATTGTACAAGAAAGAAAGAAAGAAAGAAAGAAAGAAAGAAAGAAAGAAAGAAAGAAAGAAAGAAAGAAAGAAAGGAAGGAAGGAAGGAAGGAAGGAAGGAAGGAAGAAAGAAAGAAAGAAAGAAAGAAAGAAAGAAAGAAAGAAAGAAAGAAAGAAAGAAAGAAAGAAAGAAAAGGCACTAATGAAATCAAAGGGGAGGGGCTTCCTACACATACATGAGGATGGGAAAGTGTAGATGAAGATGGAAAGCATTTGACCTTTGCCCTTTGTATGAAAATGAAAGCATAGAATATTATCAAGCTACCTCCATAGCAGTTATCAAATCTCAACAGGACAAATATGGCAGATGCATACATTGTTCCCAAGAACCCTTGTTCCATAAAGAGGCCCCCAGCCCAAGTCCTACAGACCATCAGAGGCACACGGTCCTTGGTCAAGAATGCATAGCGTAAGGGGGTGTGAGAAAAAGAAAATATGTGTATCCACAGAGAGCGGTGAGTATGAACAGACTAGGAAAGGTATCTTGGTTCAAAGCACTCCTTTCATTCATTCATTTGTCAAGATTTAATATAAATGCACAATGTGCCTGGTGCTTTGCTGTTGGGATTATAATCTGAGTGAACATGGCAATTATAGCCTCATGGAAGTCTCAGATGGTTGATTTATAAAGTTATCAGAGGAACTAAATAAGGACATCCCACCAAATTCTTCACAATCTATCTCTTGCCCACATCCCATGCTACATTATACTGCTTCCAACTTAGCACCTGTGCATCTTCCTTTAAAAATACCTAAGGCTTTGCCAAACCTACCTAAAGCTTTGATGATGCTTCCCTGACTTTGTAACCTTGTCTGGGAAGCACTTTCATTTGTTTCTTTCTTGAGATTTAGCACAAGCCAAATGATGGTTAAAAGCCAAAATATTAACACTATATTAAAATGATAGTATCATATGAATCTTGTGATATCAAACTGTATTAACATAATAAGCTTCACAATAGCTATGTTAACTAAGGTGACACTGTTAAAATACCTCATTGGCAATAATCCAAAAGCAACTTTAAATAGCCCCTATCTAATTTGTCTACCGTGAGTTTGACCGCATTCTTTGTATCATTTTTAGTCATTGTTGTAGCAATTATAGAATGCATATCTACTTCTTCATTATTTATGTAGAATCCAATTTTGCCCTTTTTACTATAATAGTAAGTATATCAACAAATGTTAGTGTCATCTAGTTCCTATTATTCTTTCTTCTTTACGTTATGCTTATCGTATACTATGTACACATTTATTTTTGCATCATGTACATTGCAAATCCCTTCGGTATTAAATTTTTTTGTTTCTAATTGCCAAATGATTTCAGAGAATTCAAAAGAAGATCTTTTTTCCTATCTGCTAATTGGCTGCTTTCCTTTATTCCTGGCGCCTTAGACACATTTCAGTTCTTATATTTTTCAGTGTAAAATTTCCATTTGATTCTTTTTTATATCTTGCTTCTTCTTAAAGATACTTTCTATCTTATCTTTTGTTTCAAGATGTTTGCAATTCCCTTTTCAAGCATTTTATAATAGCTATTTTAAATTCTTTGAAAGTAATAGCTATCTTTTCACCATTAGTTCTTGATCATCTTTACTGTGTGACCTTTTGCAAGAAAACTCTTTAACCTGTATCTGCATATTTTTAACATTGTCTTATACAAATCTATGATTTACTTAAACATTGTAAAAAACGTTTTGTCTTGTTATTTTCCTAACAAGTATTCTTGATTTGTTTCAGCACACAGGTTCTAGCTCTTTCTCAGTGGCCTGTGGTTCCAAAGTCAGGTCGATTACAAATGCTTTTTCAGTAAGAGATGCCAAATAAAATACGGGATGCCAAATACTACATAACATATCCATGCACTAAAAATTCACTTCTTGTCTTGAATTCAAACTTCTTGACTTTTTGTTAGCTAAATATGACAACCCTGTGTGCCATACCATTGGAGTTTGTCCTACAGGCTACCCGCCATCCTCAGTTCTCTTGTCAGAGACTTGATGTTCTAATAAGGACCAGGCTCATTCTAATTGGGGCAGGCAGGAGCCCAGGAACTCACCTGCACACACATCTCCCTTTTTTGCTATTTATTCAGTACTGTCAAGCTTCCTAGAATGTGACTCTCTATCCTTATTTAGAATGTCAAACTTCTGCAATTGTATTCCAGACCGTGTAGGGGTAAGAATAAGTAAGGAAAGGTAAAAACACAGCAGAGTATAGCCTGCTGTGGCCCTTGTGGACTCACATATCCAACTGGACTAGGAAAGGGGTCATCTTACTTAGTGCAGCACCACGGTCACTGTAGACACTGAAGGTCCAGAGGATGAGAGACTATACAGAGAAAGAGCAATTTGGCGATTGTTTTTTTTTTTAAATCTAAGCTTTTGTTTGTTTTCTAGTCCACAACTAAAAGAATTCTCCAGGCTTTCCCTCTGTCTGCATGACAGTGCTTTGCTAAGGTTTAAGATTTCTATTGCAATGGGTGGTGGCACAGGCCTGTAGTCCCAGCACTGAGAGTTAGATACAGGTGGAGCTCTGTGAGTTCGAGGCCAGCCTGGTCTACAGAGTGAGTTCCAGGACAGCCAGAGTTACAACAGAGAAACACTGTCTTGAAAAGAAAAAAAGATTTCTACTGCATTTAAATTGAGAATCCTAAGAGATGATAAAATACCTTTGCTCTTTCTGTGGTATTTCAAAGCCTGGTACTTTTTCCTAATTATGGACTAATCTTTAACTTTCTTTATTCATAAGCAGTTATAGTTGCTCTCATTGGGAAAGGAAAGTTAACAAATGTTTACCCTTCTTACTAAGAAATAGAACCTCCAGTATCATGCACAGCCTGAGAAACTACCGGATGCCTCTCATCCCAGGACCTAAAACCACATAAAACAATGAGATCAAATACAGAAATGATGCCAAAATAATCAAAGTATCAAAGTAACATACTAAAACTATTCGGTTTTCAGAAAAATAAAAAGAGACAAAAAAAATAAAAAAACAAAAAGGTAATGGGATCAAGTATTGTATTTAATTACCAAGATGGTAGATCTATTTGCATCCATATCAATAATTACATTAAATAAAATATCCTCTTTATAAGTTATTTTGGGAGGCGCAAATATTGGCAAAGAACATTCGATCAATAGTACTTTTATTCAACTTAAGATGAGACTAAAGGATGGCATTCAAGAACAACTTAAATATTCTGCTCAGTTGTCCATGGGTGATGGGGGTCTTCTGGTACAAGATCACCTAGGCCACACATGCAGTTGATGCTCAGAAAAAGTGTAATGCACTCTCCTCCTGCTATTATCTCTAAGCTTTATCTTGTGATTCTTAAGCAGTATTGATGGGATCAAAAGTCCTGGAAGTCATACTCTTCCAAGATATTCAAAATTCATTGACTCTGGTCAAAGTCTTTGGTACCTTGACCCTCATTTGAGCAAAGTACTTAAAAGGTGTCAGATTCCATAAATAAATGGATAGATGACAGATAGATATAGAAATAGATGATGGATAAATGATATAAATACTTTTTTTCATACAGATGGAAACCCTAAATAACAAATGTTAAATATCTGTTTGTAGTGATAACAGATGCTTTGAAGGTGTAAATAATTTGTCCAAGGTAATACAAACTCAAAATTTTAATCCAGTAAATTCCTTAAAAGAAAGTCCATGTTCTGTTCACTCTCCATTGATTTTACATTTAGTAGAGCCTTGCATCCACAATAGAGGAAGAGATGACCTGTTCTTGGGATCATTATGCAGGACCTTGACAAATTTAGATTTCAACAACTGAGCAATGGATGAAAAATTAGGAGGTAAAGTGAAGAGGTTTTTTTTTTTTTGAGTTGTTACTGGATGCTTATTTCATACTGCTAACTCCCTAAGGGGAGGAAGAAAATGTCCACTGGTGATTGAAGAGGTAAACAAGAAAAGCAAATATCAACACTTCATGGACAATCAATCAGCCGCTGAGTACATGTCAATAAGAACAGGTCCATTTTATCTGGCAATTATACAATTGAAATAGTTCACTTTAAAAAAAAAAAGACAATATCATTGCCAAGAGCATAATATTTGACATTTCTAATGAGTGTTCATAGTTAAAAGGCAATAACCAATTTAAACAATATATTCAAATCAAAACCAAATTAAAATTCTAGAGAGGCAGAGTGCTGGAAAACATGCTTTTGCAGAACTTTAAATTATCCAAATGCTTCTAACCTTTCAACAAGAATTCCAGCAACCCAATGCAATTTTAAGACACAGCAAAAATAGTTTAATTCAATCATACCAAGGGTCATTTTCTTCTCTGTGATGACCAAGTAATAAAAACATTTTTTATCCAATTTATTTTTCAGAGAGATAATTTGCAAATATATGTGCCTTTAAATGGAAAAATGTGACCTGTGTCCCCCATCACTAATAAGCATCAAGAGATGCATACCTTTCATGTTGCTGTACTTGGCTAAAATGACTGGGGATCAGATTAATCCTAACTATGTTTCTAGCAACAGAACTCTTTCTAGCAAAGACCCAGTCTCTCCCTTATTAGGTTGCAGTTGTTTTGTACTGCCCCATGCACTTTTGAATTAGGTAATTTTGAAGAGTAATTCAGTAGCAATAGACAAGTACAGATTCACTCAGAAGTTGTTAGCATGCAAGTCACCACGGCCTCCAATCAAAGGGTCTGGGTGTCTGACTCTTGAAGTCATGTGGAGGCATCAGTCTACCTGCCATTGCATTCCTAGAAAGAAGACAGGGAGAAAGCCAATCATATCTGATGAAGCCTGTGCCACGGGTGAGCACACAACATATTTCAGTTAAGCATTACAACCGAAACCATCTTGGCAAGAGACATTTTAATGAGAGATAATTGTAGCCTCCCTTTGATTATCATATATACCTGTAACAGTGAACCCAGTGAATTAAAATCTCCCCAGGAATCTCATGCTGTGGAAAGGGAAAGATCTAAAAGCCTTAGGGCCAACCAGAGGAGGAACTTGCTTCCAGGAAGAGAGTTCACACAGTTCTGACAACTTATTATTGTACTGCTTGCAGCACAAAAGTCAACTGAGGTCATGATGCATTACTTATGGACAAGACCACATCGTGACCAGTACTGCTCGATTACACACTCTCTTGCTCTCTATTCAAATCAAAACCTCATGTTAGTGCCCCAAAGATACATTTGGGGGTCACTGGACTTCATTTGTTCCTCTTCCCATTAGGGCCATATTTCAAAATAAATCTTTTTTTACTTGTTACTGATACTTGTCTCTTTAACCGGCATATCAGGGATGCCTGGCCAAGTCTACTTTGTGGAACTCCCTAATCTTTGACCCTAAAATCTCCAATAACGCAACTAAGCCCATTTTTATAAATGAAGGATCAGACACAGAACCACTTGGACAGTGTAACAAGAAGTTTCTTTTCTATCTTTTAAAAAAGAAAAATAAAATCCCTTGATTGTATTAGAGTGCCCTTGCATCTGCCTGGGAGACTCAAGTACCTACTAACAAACACAATTTTATTCCACTCACAAGAACAAAACATTGTGCTAGTTGTACTGAATTAGCACTGTGTTTTGTGTCTGATGTGTCACTGTCTCAAAGTGATAACTGCATATATTAATTACTTTTTATAGAAATATTATATGGGTTATACTGAAATCTATCTCAACATGAATATAGACATTTCTGTATTAAATAACCTCAACGTAATGGTTACAATACTCTAGTGTTGGCTACTGCCTATCTTCAGTAAATTTAACTTTTAAATGCTATCAGACCTATCTGAAAACCCAATCATGGTGGCACACACAATCCCAGGACTTGGGAAGTTGAAGCAGGAGGATGGAGAGTCTAAAGACTTCCTCATCTACATAGCATATTTGATACCAGCGTGGGCTACACAAAACCCTGTCTCAAGATTGGAAAAACAAAGACAAAAAAAAAAGCTGTCTCTATGTCCATGTCCTATAGACATGCATAATGTATATGTGAAATATACACCTGGATTCAAGCTTTATTTGTAATATAGAAAATTTGAAATGGGGTAAATATCCAACAAAAATGAGTAAAACCAAGTATAGTTTAACCATATCATGGACTACTAGATAGTCATTAAACAGAATCCAATGCTTTTGTTGAGACAGAGAATATCAATGGTGGAAAGTATGATCATATATTTATAAATATATGTGCATATCTTTACACATACATAAATATAAACATCTTTGTTTGGAAATCATAGTAATTTTCCCCCCCAGGGAGCAGAAGAAGTGTGCTGCCACCTAACAATTCCTACCATGAGGAGCTCTACTGTGAGACAAGAAGCTAAGTAACTTCCAAATCATGCTGACTTGAAGCTGACAGTGAGCAAGAAAAAGGGGCCTCATCCCAGTGACCACAAACAATTATATTCACCTATCAGTCTGAGTACCTTTGGAAGAGAATTTTGAGCCTGAGATAAGAATGTAGAGTGATTGACATCTGACTTCCACCTTATACAACCCTGAATACAGGTCTCAGCTATGCCATATACAGACTTCTTACCATGGATGAGATAAGTATCCACTGATTCTAATTATTAGTCTAGAATGGTTTCCTACCCAGAAGGAGGAACTAGTAGAAACATCAGCGTAAAACTATGCAGAACTGCTTGTGCAATTTCATCAGTTTGGAACACTATGCTACACAAACAATGGAAAAGTTCCAGATTTTAAGATTATTATTTTCTTTCCCATGTTGAGTTATTTTGTTATTAAATATATTCCTGATTTAACATTAAGCTGCATAGGTTGAAATCATCAGTATTCTTATTTTTAAAACTATTTGTGAGTATCTGCAACAAAGTGACATGCAGGGCCAAACTGGTAAGTTAAAAAAAACAAAACAAAACATAGTTTTAATGTTTCAAAGCATTTACTTTGGGGTCAGGGATATAGCTAAGTTGATAAAGTACCTGCCATTCAATTATAAGGAACTGAGCTCAGATCAGAGCAAGTACATAAAAGCTGGGCCCAGCAGCTCACACCTGTAATTCCAGAATTGAAGAAAGGGTAGATACAGTAGGACTGTAAAGTAAATAGTGAGCTCAGGTTCAGTGTGAGACCATGTCTCAAAAGATAAGATGAAGAGCAATCAAGCAAGATGCTTAACTTTGACCTCTGCCCTACATACTCATCTGTATTCAGGTGTACATATACACATATGGACACATTCATGCTAAAAATAAATAGAAAAATAAACAAATGTTAACATAATTAGAAGCTTTCAACACACTCTTACTATATAGAAATGAATCATAAACTTCAATCTGCAAATATTCTCCATCATCAGATTTTGATTTTTTTTCCTGATCTACTATGTGATCCCACCTTACTGATGGTCTAGTAATTGTTTCTATCCTTTTTATGGCTCTGCCTAAGGCACTCCCTCAGCCTCCCTGGAGGCAAAAATTCTACCAACTGTGCTAAGACATCGACATTCCTTCTTCACCTACTGCCAAGAAAACTGATCTCTTTGCCCTCACACCAGGAGATGCCTCTGTTGGCTTCCGTGGATAGAACATACCCTCCCCTTTCACAGGTGTACAAGCCACAGCATCAATGTCTCCAGACGGAGCCACGTGTGAGGGATAAGGATATTTCCCATCTGCGGTATGTAATATAGTTCATGGTCAAAATAGTGATTGCTGACTTTTAGAAACCTTAACCCTGTCAATACTCAAAAGAAGATACCAACCGTCATCTACATAGTTTTAATTTAGTAAAGGCTAAGACAAAACAAATGTCTGATCATAAACAAAGGGAGAAATCCAGAGTTTTAGAAATGAGAATGACTTTGCTCAGAGATTGAACAGATCATAACAATGGCTAAATAAAATTAGAATCACAATGAAAGGGGTTCAGAGGAGGAAGGCCAAATTTAAGAACTAGAAGAGAAATACAATGTCCGTTATATTCATTATGGCTCTAGAGTTTCTGCTGTAGCATTTTGCACTATTCATATCTTTTTATTGCTGCATATGACAATATTTGCCTCTCTTATGAATTCATTTTCAGACAGCCTTGGCCTGTGGTTTCATTTGAAAGATATTCTAATTTGAAATTATCAGAATTAGACAGAGGACCATCCTGACTGAAGAGCATGAAGTTTTGTACATATGGAATTCACACTGCCTCAAATATGACTGAACTCCCTGTAGCCCAAGGGAAATGTAAAACAGTCTCAGGGACTAAGGCTTTCCTATCTCTAGCTTACATGCAATTATTTTTCACTTTCAGGAAATAATATTGATGTACATGTATAAAATACCAATAACATTAAAGGGGTGATTGAAGTTCTCCCTCCATTCAGCAGACTATTTATGAAGTACAGTGTATACAAGGTTCGTGTTACTAGCCTGCAAAGATACAAATATGGTAAAGAAGGAAACAGAAAGGTGACCAAATGTATTTTATGTTCCATGCCAGCCCTTGCTTAGGGCACTTGTATTTTTACAGTATCTAGAAATTTCCTGCATACTTATTATGTCTAGTTATAATTCTGAGTGTTTATATAGATTATCATTTATACTTTAAAACGGATACATTTGTTATCATTCTATTTCCCCTTGTTTCAGATCAGGAAATCTCAGCAAAGACGGACAACTTGCTAAATACCTCAGAGCTAAGAGTTTAAAGAGTCATCCTTGAACTAGACTATTCAAGGACCACATAATGAATATCTTGCTCTGTACTCTTAACTCTACCATCATTTTACACAGCAGGAACTTCCGATTCTGTTGCAATTAGAAGGCTTGGGGATGGAGAGGTGGCTCAGTGGCTAAGAGAAGAGGATTCTGCTCTTCTAGGAGAACCCAGTTCAGATCCTAGCAACCGCAGCAGGCAGCCTGCAACCTCCTGTGACTCCAGTGGAAGATCTAACACCTGTGGCCTCCGAGGGTACCTGCATTCACATGGACATACCACCCCCTCCAACACACGCACATGCGCATAATAAAGAATAATACAAAAGAAGATTCCTTTAGTCCTGAGGAGATGGCTCAGCTACTAAAGAAGCAAATGATGCAGAATCCTGAGGACCTGAGATCAAATCTCAAAAACCCATGTGAAAATTTGGGTGTGTTCAGGAGCTCTTGTAACCCAGGATGCCATAGGATATGGGGACGGGAGGATCTGTTGGGATGTCTGGCTGCCAGCTTAGCTCCAGATTCAGTGACCTATCTACAAAAATATGAGGTGACAGTGGTAGAGCAGACAACCCAATGTAACCATCTACGTGGGCACACCCTCTAAGTACAATCACACACACACACACACACACACACACACACACACACACTGTTTTTCCAAGTAATTAGTAATCAACAGGATCAGCATCCAAAGCTAGATCTCTCTGTTCCAAATATTTTTCTTAATATTCCTATGCACCACCTGAAAAGCTAAGTAAAAAATAATAAAAACACATTCAAGTTGCACTTTATCTCTGATTTTATTTAAATACCAACTGCAGTTCTTCACAGCTATGTGGCATTAGATAAGCCGTGTAATCTCTTCTAACTTTAGTTCCATCACTTATAAAGTAGGAAGAGTAACATTTTATACCTCGAATTATTTGGAATATTGATATGGTATGCAAAGTAAAAGAAGTCATGTCTGGCATGAACTTACTTGGGGGTTGGAGAGATGGTTTGTCCATAAAGTGTGCTTGCTGCTCTTACAGAAGATTCAAGTTTAATTCCTAGTACCCATATCAGACAGCTCAAAAACACCTTTAACTCTAACTCCAGGAGATATAACACCCTCTTCTAGCCTGTGGGCATTCTCACCCAAGTCTTCTCTCTCTCTCTCTCTCTCTCTCTCTCTCTCTCTCTCTCTCTCACTCTCACACACACACACACACACACAATTAAGGCTTTAAAAAGCTAAATAAGTGTATTTTGTCATCATAATCATTATCATTATTACCATTATTTGTCAATTTTTCCCATCAGGAAGATAACAAATATATTAACACTATTCATAACATAGTGAGTCCTGAACTAAGCACTTTATCTTCTTTTTTTCTTTTACATTATTTCTTCCCAATAGCCTCAGGTTATTGGAAAACACATTAGCAAGATTTTACAGACACAGAAAATTCATAATCTCGCAGGTGAAGAAAGGAGATGTCAAAAGAAGTCAAGGAAGATGTCTAAGATCTTGCAACCAATAAGTGGCAGGATCTAACAGCAAACCTGGACTTTTGACGCTTCAAAGCCCACAGGGCAGTAGTAGATGGTCAGTGTCAAAACAAGGTCGAATCCAAAGTTCAGACCATGCAGAGCACTATGGGTGGTGGAGAGTGGCTTGTCTCAGTGGATTGACATTGGACTTGCTGGGTAAGGAAGCTCATCTGGAAGATTTGAGCCAACACTGGGAATAAGGACAAATTATAGACAACAGAGAAGAAAGAAGTAGGGCCCAGAGCTCACAGTAAGAGAAAATGTGAGCTTCTTGCCTGCTTTTCTATAGCAGTTCAAATATAGTTCAGTGCCGTTGCCATGAGGCAGGTAAGGAACTGAAAATTGGCCCCAAAAGACCACAGAATTTGTTTCTATGTTTTATTTTACCTAGCTAATCAAAGCTTAGATATAGAAACCTGTACTCTATTTAGTTACTGAAAATCTTCAGAAAAGTTTACAACTTGTATGGGCAGATCTATTTCCAACTGTATATCTTATGACATGTATATACAAATTAAGGCTTTCCCATGAAAATTCACTGTGAGAAATGAGGTGTTCTGTAAGTATAAAATACACATCAGATTTTTAATATTTAATTTCTAAAAATGAAAGATGACTGATTAGTAAATTTAAATATTAATTACATTTTTGTATTGTGTGGTTTTATATGATGGATTAGACAAAGTGCATCATTTAAAATAAATTTACTTTTTAATTTTAATATTGTTAATGAAAGTTTTTAATTATTTGTGTGACTTCCATAATATTTCTATTAGAGAGACACACCTGGCAAACCATAGGTACTCAAAAATATTAGTTCATCAATTGCAGCAGGAACCTCTGTCATCCCAAAGCAAGACTGAAGATGTTCTATTTTATTAAATAGACAAGCCACCGACACTTCACAGTAGGGGAAATGATTTGCTCTAAGTCCTGATTTAGAAGGCTCCATCTGGAAGAGGAATTCAGAGGTAAAGCTGAAGGTACATTGGAAGCGTATTGCCATATTAAAATAGAATTTGAGCATATACCGTTCACCCACAAAATATTCCAAAACAAGCAGTCCAGTGGCATAACACTATGTAAATGTTCCACGTTCCTCGTGAGAATGACAAACACTACTGTAAGTCAAAGGCAATTCCTTTATTATTGGAGCTGTGTCCCACTACATACCTAATTTCATCACTGCTGCCTTTAAAGAGAGTCAGAACCAGTGCGCTTAATCTCTTCATTGAGTAGCTAGGGGTAGAGTTGCTTGGGTTACAGAAATGAGCTTCCAAATAAAGCTGTGTGGTGTGATTCTGAAATGTGCAAAGACAGAGCTACAGGTATGAAAAAGCCAGAATATCTGATTCTCCCCCTAGCAACCAGACTTTTATTTTCCATCACATGACTTAAAAGATGAAAGTAAAACTCAATTAGCAGCCCTTCTCCCAGTAAATTCTATTCAACGTCAGCTTTCTAACTCATTCGGGCCTTCTTTCACAGGAAATAGCAGGAATCAAATACAAACTAGTGCTAGAATGTGTTGATCCCACAATAGATGAATGTCAATAAGGAGCTACCCAGACAAGTGGATGATTGGCCCATCTTGATACTATTGCTTTCTGGATGTCAGCTTCATCCATTCTTGCTGAATACAGTTTCTTTGTATGGGCAAATAAATATCAGCCATCAAATTCTACCTTATTTTACCCCAACTCTGTGAATTCTAATTAAAATCTGATGATCTCTAAAATAAAAGTAAATCCCCTAATATTTGTAAGGAATTAGACCCAGAATTACTTGCACATATCAATCCTGCAGATGCACAAGCCCCATATAAAATTACAAACTATTTACACACAACCTATCCTCCAATACACATTAAATCATCTCTAAACTACCTATGGTTCCTAATACAGTGCAAATGCTATATAGATAGTTGCTATATTTTTAACAGAATAATGACAAGAAAAATAGTATGTACATGTTAAGTACATTTTTTTTTCCTGAAAATATTCCTGTAATCTGTGATTTCAGAGTCCAGTGATATAGAAAGCTGAAAATTACTACCACATGAAGGGCATGTGCCATTTTCCAAGCAGTGTTCTCCTACATGCTATAGTTTAGATTTAAAATACCTTCCAATTATCCATGTGTTCCAGTATTTCTCCCTGTGCTGGCTGGTTTCAACTATTAAAAAAAAAAAAAAAAAAAAAAAAAAAACCTGGAATCATCTAGAAAGAGAGTCTTAATGAGAAATAATCTAGATCAGATTGGCCTGTAGGCACATCTGTCTTACCTGCTCATTGAACTAGCCCACTGTGGGCAGACCATTCCTTAGGCAGGAGCTCTGACTTTATACTACTATGGAAACTAGCCCAAAATAAATGAGGATGCATATATTCTCCCTTTGCTTTTAACTCTGTGTGTCATATAACTGGCTGCTTGAGATCCTGCCTAGATTTCCACAAAATGGTAGACTATAACTTCAATTGTAAGCCAAATAATTTCTTTGCTCATGCTGCTTTTTCTCAGGATATTTATCACAGCAACAGATATGAAACCAGAACAGTCTTCTACTTGGAACTCTTCATAGGCTGCAGGACCTATAAGAGGCAGACCCTTGTGAGTGGCCATTAGATTAGTGTGATCATACTAAAAGGGACAATGGAGCCTGAGCTCTTCCTTTCTATTTTGCATCCTAGCTATGAGATGAGTAGCTTCCTTAACCATTCACTCCCTATCATGATGTGCTGTTTCACTGTGAAACTAAAGCAACATGTGTTAAATTAATGTTTGGGCACTTAATGAGAGTCCATCGTTGAATTTTCCAGTGCTCTTTATTAATCACAAACCATGTCAAATCTCAGGGAATTCTATACTCGGGCAGCTAGGCAGAGTCTTCATCTTTCTTCCCCAAAAGACCTCCTCCTTCCTCCTGCCTTAGCCCTTTTAACTTTTTCCCCCACCCCCTCTATCTTTTAGGCCTTCATTACAACACAATGATACTAGGCTGGGGGTGACCAGAGTCTTTGCTCCTGATCTCCTTGTGACCTGCTCATGACCTGCTAGTAACCGGTCACCTTCAATTGTCTGTCTGTTCAGATCTCAAGGCTAGCACAAGGGTGTGACTAGGTAGGAAGCGAGGCCTGTACTGCTGCAAGGCATCTGGCTTCCTAGCTATAAGGTATCAAAACCAAAACAGCACACAATAGTAAAATATCCCACAACAAACATGTCCAAATAGTTATGGAAAAAAACCTTGAAAACTATGAGCCAAAGTGGTCCTTTTCTTTTTAAAAACCTAAGGCAAAAAATCTTGTAAATTAATAAAAACATCACACACCTAAATTAACCAAACTCAAAATCTATACAATTCAATGAACATCCATGCTGTTAGAGCAGTTGAAATGGAAGCTGAGAAGATTCACAATAAATTTTACACATTTTGTACCAAATATATTTTATGCAGGTATCTACCACCAACCCCACCTAAAAAATCCAAAGCAGAATTGCAACTAGAAAACAATTAGCTTTATATCCTCTTTTTAAAACTCATGCCCACTGCCCATTTAGTTCTCTATCTTCCCCTTATATTTAGCCTTTCTTTTTCTCTTTTCTTCATGCTATATTATTCCTACTTGTGCATTTGTTTACATGTAAATGGATGTGTGTGTGTGTGTTTTTTCCTGAGATTGTAAACTTGCTTAATATTATACATCTTAAACTACTAATCTCTAAAAAGGAATGAAGTTAAAAATTTTCAAGAAGATGGTTGGACTTTGAACGTATAAAAAAACAAAACTTTTCTCTATATAAATTGATTGTCTCAGGTAGTTTTTATGGTAATTACCAGAAATGTGGGGGAGTCCTAGCAGACTTGGTATATGATACCAAGGAAATCGAGTTCCCTTATTGGGGCTCTTATTAAAAAAGAATTTAAGAACAGACACAAAGAGAAGCTTGAGGACAGTTTAATTGATGTTTAAATAAAACCTCTTGGGCAGGCAACCTGCAAACCTCCACAGCTGCCAAGGTAAGGAAGGTAGAGATTACAAAGAGTAGCAGAGCAGTGGTGGCACATGCCTTTAATCCAGCACTCAGGGAGATGGGTAGATCTCTGTGAGTTTGAGGTCAGCCTGGTCTACAGAGTGAGTTCTAAGTCAGCCAGAGTTACAGTAGAAAGACCTTGTCTCAAAGCAAACAAACAAAAACATGAAAGAACAAAAAGCCAGGCCATATGAGTTAAACTGGCCAGCATGTCAGCCACATGGTGGACAAGCATCCACATGGCAGAGAGGAAGTTTTAGAGAAATCATGAAAAAGTTCAAAGCATCAAACGATGTATACTTGGACTTGGGCTAACAAACGAAAGAAGGAAGAAAAGTTATACCTTTCAAGACTCAGAAAGACAGGAAGACCCAAAAGAACCTCATGGTAGCTTATAGGAACTGTGCCAGGGGCAGGAATTCTGGGAAGAAAAAAATATATCATTTCATTGAAGGAATAACTATACTTCCTATCTCTTTGGCGAGGCATAAGGAGAACACTTCCTGTGGGTTAGTATCTTAGCCAGGTCCTTCACCTGGACAACTAGAATGGTAGGTCTCCATGCAAGCTGAAATTTCATTTTCTTTACTAGAACAAGAGCCTTCAGTGCTATTCTAACGATGTAACATTTCCCATTGCACCACATAATTGGTACTAAGTAATTTGTTAACAGCAATCCTATTATCCCCATCATTTTGGAGGTCAAGATCTAAAACACACAAAGCATACAATTTGCCGGAACTGCAAAATTAAGACCTGGCAGAGCTACCATTTATAACCAAATAGACAGGCTCTGGTGTGTAACTCAATAGAATCACTGGGGCCAGGAGAAAGAATGTTACATAGAATTCCAAAGACTTTGGTCCAAACATCTTGGAGACCTTGATTCAAACACTCTGGGGGAAGTGGACTAATTGATAGGCTCACAAATGACATGAGGCATGATTCGGTTGAAGAGAGAAGAGTGCTAGGCAGAGAAATACAATGGCGCCTAAGAGTCTGTATTACAGAGCAGACAGGTCAGGTCAACCATTTTTAAATCACCATGCACTCTTCTGCCTCTAGAACCGCCACTCTTTCAATTTCACTACAATTTTCTTCCCGGAGAACTGCTATTTACTTAGTGGTCTTTGAGGCCAAGCTCAGCAATAAACCTCTTGAGAAGCATTCCCACTGGCAGACTGGGTCACTGCATCTCTTCAGTGCTCTTTCTGTGTCCTATGCAGATCAGAGTCAGTGGGACAAACAACTCACTTCCCTATCTGGACTCCTCTCAGTTCCTAATACTTGCGATCTTTGGCTTTGTAATTTGCATGATTGCTAGGAATGTAGTACAGAACATCAACAGAACTCATGACAGAGTAAAGAGGTGTACACAGACAGTGGCCAAAGAGACCTTTGTCCTGGTCTATATTTTATACCCACTTTATACTATTTCTAAAGTCTCTAGAACTGGCAGATTTCCGGAGGGAAATTTTTAAGTTCCTTTGAGTTCTTATGGGAGGGACTGTGTTTGCTCTTTATCAGAAAGGCTCTGGCTAGTTAATAATCATAGAAACATTAGTTATCTATGAGCGATCTTTCAGGCAATTCAGGAGGTCACATCTCATTTCAGAGACAGATATGACTTGGGGTCCATTATTCTGACCAATACTTTTTTAGAGTCCTACATTTCTAGTCCTTGGATTCTAACCTGTCAGTTATGACAGAAGGGTCCAGCCACATTGTCATCCAGCCCTGTTCACTTCTAGACAGCTACTTAACTTAAGATCTCTGTGGAAACGTTCTCATTCCCTTGCCCTTTGGGGAATCTGCAATAACAAGAGCCATTTGAGCAGGCGAAGAGGGAGACTTGCAGCACACTTTACTTATACTTCCTCATCATCCTCAAATTGTTTGGACTAAGTCAGGGTTTGAGGATTGATCCCGCATTTTCACCGCTCAGGTGGGTTTCCTGGTACCAGACACTGCTTATAGTCACCTCGCTTCTCTGCTATTGCCTCCTAGCCCATTTTCTACATTTTACCATCAGATTTTATTCCAGATTTCCACAGCCAGACTATGTTACTGTCTTACAACCCACAGTCTTGGTATATCCTCCCCACATTGTGGAGTTTATTTAAATGATTTATGGCCAGTTGTTTTGATATTTATCTCTCTAAGACTCTGAATTACTTAAGGATGAGGATTATGACCTGAATCTTTATTATCCCTAATGTTGAGTGGAATTTCAGACCATTGCAGAATGGTGAATCTGTTCTCCTGAAAACAACAAGAAGAAGAAACGGAAAGACGAAAGAAGAGAAGGAGAAAACTGGGAGAGATCGCCACAGTATCTACTTTTTCTTACTGACAAATAAGAAACAGCATATTTAATTCAAACATGGCAGATACAATTTTTTTTAGGTTTTATTAAATTAACAAACAGGGAAGTGATACCCACGGTTGAGCAGCAGGACAAAACTACTCAGAAATAAACTTTTCACTTCAGAACATGGACATATCTGTCTTTGTCTCACAGTCAAAGCTTCTGGGGTAATGCAAGAAAAATGATTAGAGAATATCTACCTCCAATCGAGCCCAAACAAGTTGAGAAGAGAAGAATGCTCAGCAGGCCAATCTGTCCTAACCTCAGCCTACCTTCTGATGAGGAGAGGGCTTGCATTACCCTGAGTTTGAAAGTAACATTGGTCTTGAGTCAGTTACTGAGTGAGTCCTATGGGTTGCAAATAGTTGATAGCTGAATCTCAACTAGAGTACCTGCAGACTAACAAGTGTTATGTTTCCCAACAGGATATTTCAAGAAAACTTGTTTGGGGGCTCAGAAAAGTGGCCAAAAGTACACATTTTAGTTTCCTGAGTTCTTAAACCAAAGGAAACTGGAAGGAACTCAGAAGCAAAATTTCCTTGAGACTATCTGCCCTTCTTTCCAATACTTCCCTTCCCCCTCCACACTTCGTTAAAGAACCCAGAACTCCTTCCCCAAAAGTCACCTACAAGAACTAGAAATAGTGCCTTCAACTTCTATTTTCTTTTCTGAAAGATCTGGCCATGAAAAAGTTGTCTGGTCTACCTTATCATGCAGTAGATCGATAAACCCTCATTCCAGAGCTGGGCCTGGCCTGGGGAGAAATGAAGGCTACATAGTGAAGCCAGGAACTAGAACAGACAAACCTGACTGTTACTACTAGATCAGATCATTATGTCCAACACATTTCTACATGAATGACGATGTTTCATCAGGCTTAAGGGTCCAAGGTCAAATAGGCATCTGGGCCTTAGAAGAGGCTGGACCCAAGAACAGTAAAGTCTGCAGCAGCAGACACAGCGGCTGTCTCCAACATTTTTGACCTCTCACTGAAACAAAGTCTAACATCTATTGTTACAGATTGGCTTCATTCTTCAGTCTTGATGAGGATCCACTTACAAATGGGCCACCGGACTGCAGTCATCATCACAGATCCTTGTCAGAAAGAATCTAACTGGAGGTCCTTAGCTTTCAGGCTGACTCTGTTGGTGCAGGGAGTGCTAGTCATTTGAGTGAGAGATATGGCACTCAGTGAAGGTTCTATCAGCATCCTACAACAGTAAGAGTGTCCACTCTACCATCTGCTTCATTGAAGTTGATTTTTGTAGATGCTAATGTAAATAAGCAGATGTGAAAGAGAAAAGAGAAAGATGTCTCTTTGTGCCTGGATTATTCTGTTAGCACAATGGTATTTAATTCCACCTGTGTTGGAACAAATCACAAAACTCCCTTCAAATGGAATAGTATTCTACTGTATACAAACAGCACATTTTCTTCATCTGTTCTTTTCACTGATAGACATGAAGTTTGATTCAATATCTTGTCTGCTTCAAATATCACTATAATTAACACGTGATTGCTGATAGCTCTTAGATGTACTGACTTCAAATACCCAGAAGAGGGATTTCTGACTACCCTAATTGCCTTTCTATTGCTGTGTTAAGACCCTGTGGAGCAAATCAATTTATAAAAGAAAGAGTTCATAGGCTTTAGGTTTACAGTTTTAAAGGGTGGGTACATGACCACATGACGATCATAGTAGAGAAAGTGGTAGTAGCCGGGCAGGCAAGACGTTGGAACGATAGCTGAGAGCTTGCATGTTGAGACAGCAAATACAAGGTGAGAGAGGGAAGGAGGGTAGAAGAGTGAAAGAGAGAGAGAGAAAAATCAACTGTAATTGCATAGTCTTTTGAACCCTCAAAACCCATCCCTGGTGACATAACTCCTCCAAAAAAGCATAGCTTTTAATTCCTTCCCAACAAATCTAACAAAGCCAGAGACCAAGCATTCAAACATACGAGCTTATGAGAGATGCTCTCACTCACTCCACCACACTGAGTCACGTGACAATTCTGTGTTTGGGTCTCTGAAGAATGTTCATTCTGTTTTCTATAATAACCGTGTTTTTTACATTCAACGCAGCAGTTCTACAGTTTCTCTTTTCTCCTCAACTTCACATTTCTAAAGCAGAAATTTTGATTGCCATACACGGTCCCTACCAACATCTTACATATCTCTAATTCTCTGTCTCAGAAAAAGAATATTCCTGCTTACATGCTAGTGATCCATCCTGAAACACAAGTCTGCCTTCAGATACTGTGCACAAACAATTCTTTTCAAACAGTTTCCTAAAATGCATCCTTGTCCGTCATTATGCCTTTCCCTGACACTATTCATCTGTCATACGGGCTCTCCATACTTCGTGGACCAATTCTCATCCAGTCACCAGAATGATTTTTATTTAATTTTTCAAACAGAATTCAATATTGAAACTTAAAAAAAAAAACTAAAAACTTAGTTTCACTTAGATTATTTAGTTTTAACCAGAAATAAAAGTCAATAGAAAAACAAAAACAAAAACAAAATGAACCCATTAAATGCTATATTGGAAATTCTAAGGTTTGTGTTTCCTAAATTATAGGAAATTGTCCTATATGAAGGGAGGGTATAGAAAGCAGAAAGTAGAGTCTCTCTTTCCTGGAACTTTACAGCACACATTAGAAGAGTGTGTTTGAAGACTCTGAGATTCTAGAGGGTGAAAATCCTAGTCAGCATTGTTTAAGCCAACATTTTAATTGATCTTGAAATGTTTTCTACATGTAACAGTTATCCATACACTAGAGAGTTAGAAAGTCATTTTGTTGGAAATGCTACTGTGAACCAAAGGACTTCAACCATGGACTGCATTCTCTCCACTAATGCCATGGGCTAAGCTGACAGATAGATCCCTAGGCTCTGCCTGAACCTTCGCCATGATCTGTGGAGATTTGCAGTGGAGTGTAGGGTATGTGCAACTTCAGCAAGTCTTTAAATGAGCACGTCTAGTCCCTGCTCTGACATCTGAAGGGAAGAGAAGACAGATTTTCATGAAAAGTGGGAAAAGTGAATCTGAGGCAGACATTTGACTCAAACTTTATCAGAAGGAGTTAAAAATTAACCTCAGATATTGACAAAAAAAATGAATAAGTAGGGTTCGTTGCTTGGTGATTAAATTACAAGCCAGAGTATGTGACATGTTAAGATTAATTCTTTCCTTTATTGGACAACATGTTTTATTCACTGAGCATCATCACAGATTAACCAAAGATAGAGTGAACATTTCAAAGGGACTTATAATTTAATGTTTGTGGCTTTTCTTTAGAGTGAATTAAAAATATAAATCACACAGACCAACAGTTTGATGAGGAATTTGGTTCATTTTAAATGTTGACTTATAGAAAATGTAAATTTAGAAAAAATAGTTGCAAAATAGAAAAAATTTAAAAAATATAGATTAGAATAAATAATAGAATATGGAATGAAAGTTTGAATTGGTATCACTTTCTATTTAAGAGAATAAAATACATGTAAGTAAACTTTTGAGTGTTATAAGACAAGAGAATGAATATTCAAATAGGCATAAACAAAGAAGGATAAATGAAGTGAATTCATGTTTCCAGGGAAAGTAAAGAACTGTGGAATTTAGAACGAATAAATGATTTTTAAACATTTTAAGGAGAAAAAGATAAAAAGAGGGTATATGTAACCCCTTCAATACATCAAAACTATTAAATCCATGATGGATAAAACACTAAGCTACTGGTATTGTTTGAATTGGTTTTTTATTCAAAATTATAATAACTAGAAGGCATTCAAAGCAGTAAGGAGAAAGAAGAGAATGTCAGGGTCCCTTTGGGAAGGCAGGGGGGCTATTCAGTTAAATAAGAGAGGTGATGTCCAGAAAGCAGGTAGAGAATGACTCTTGGCGCAGCTCCCATCTGTGCTGCTCCTTTAATGTTCTTTCAGTTGTTGAAACTGATTCATGTTACCTTGGATTTCTCACAAACTATGAGGGGGATAGGGTTTGCTAAGCAAATTAGTAGTATAAACATAATTAGAGAGAGCCATTGTTTAAATAAATCTGGCATGTACCTTGCCTGGCAACCCTTGGTTAGCCATTAGTCAGTGTTACTAATTAACCTGCTCCTGTACCATCTGCTCTCCTCTGTTCCTCTCTCCCTTAGAGAGTGCATCTATTCTTATGATTCTCACCATCACCTCTTTGCAAACAACTCCAAACTCATGCAGCCATGTCTCCGTTCTTTGCAAGTGTTAGCTTCACAGTTAGGAACATTAAATAAAATTCGGTATGCATAAATTCAGACTGATTGTTCTTTCTAGGAACCGCAACTCATCCTAACCTCCAGATCTTAGTAAATAGCACCATTCTTCAATTAAGTCAATTTTATATATTGGAGAATTTAGATATTACTTTGTTTCTCATGATCTTCAAATATTATATCCCCAATTTTGTCATAATAACCCAATCCTAGGTTACTGACCCATTCGCTCACACTGTGATGTCTCCTAGAGTTCTACTCATCTCGAAAACATACTTTCTACATTCATTTCCATCAACCCGCCAATCAAAAACTTTTGTTTCCTTCCTTCACCATACCTTATCAAAATTCAACAAAGCTGTTAATCGCATGGTCCCAGGACTAAAACTGATGAGCTCAAATGATTTAAAACTATTGGGCCTCAGTCTCCTCTACAAAATGAGACTGGCAATTGTAATATGTATATTATATAGTAGTGGTACAAGATTTAAATGAGTTAGTATCTGAAAAGCATTTAGACCAATACCTGGCTCATAAGGCGCATTAAATATTAACGGTTATTATTACATGAAATTCTATACTTTTCAAGGTCTCCTAAATTAAATATCAGGACAACCTAATTTTATGTGACTTTACTTACCCTTTAAAAAAAATTAATTGAGCAGGATCTTACTATGTAGCACTGGCTGGCTTGGAACTTATTATATAAACCAGGCTGATTTGGCACACAGAGACATCCACCTGCCTAAGCATTGGGATTAGCAGTGTGGGTCATCACATCTGGCCTTTAATGTGACTTTATAATATGATCTTCCATTCATTAAGCTGAATCACATAACTGCTAGACAAGATTTCCTGCTCCTACATCTTCACTGACAGAACCATCCAAGATGTCCATAGTCAAAATATAATGCTTCCTGCCCTACGCAGCACAGGACAGCCAGCCTGATATCTTGGTCAGTTTGTTGAGTTTCCCCAAGTTGTTATAGGGAAAAGCGTAAATTTTAATTAAATAAGATTTTACAGACATTCTTTTTTCATGTACAAGATTCTCTTACTATCACTATGTAAGGTAAGAAAATGAAGGTTCTTATCTGGTATCAAACAAATCTTAAAACCATGGCCAACAAATTAGGAAATGTTCAAATCCCCCGTTTATCAAGTAGTACCTGGAAAATTTAAAGCATTTAATAAACATGATATGGAAAGGAATGAATTAAGCGAAACACAAAGAAGAAAGAACTCAGGGGCAGGTAGATTGTCCCAAAGGGGAATCAAATTCTACTGTGTCTTTTCTCTGACACAGAGAAAAGTAGAGGATGAGCAGACGCAGGAGGGAAACAAGGCTCATGCTCTGTGAGAGAAAGTGTGTTTCTATCAGCATATATAGGCTTGAGTCACACCATTGTCTGCACGATTCGCTTGAGAAGTCAATATTGAGACACAGGCTTCATTAGGAAACTCCGCAGCTTGTGCACATCCAAATCCACCCCAGCCTGGAGAAACACTGGCTTCTTCCTGCTGTCCCCACTCCTTCTCTTAGAGAAGTAACCCAGTTAACAACTCAAACTAAGAAAAGAATCACATTCATTTTAGCATGCTGCCCAACGATGCCCAACACTCATGCTTCAGAAAATATAATAATTTATTCATAATTTCTCTTAATACTTATACACTGGCAGGTATTAGGTGGGTTTAGTAAGGAGAAAATACATGTTGCTTTTGTATCTATGGTTAATTTTCTTACACATCTCCATCGAAATCACTAAATTACAGCAGTGGCTCTCCATAAAAATAAAATGATCTTTAAGTTTCAAACCTGAAATAAGTGATGGACAATTTATCAATTTAGTGACTGTTGACACAAGAAAATCCCAAAATACAATTTAAAAAAAAAAAAAGATCTATTTTGATATGTAAGTCAAATGCAGCTTGAAACTGAGATGAACTAGAAAAGCAGATGCTAAAAATATTACAAGAGAAACGCAAAAAAAAAGCTCCACTGATGAAAAGAAAAGCAGTTGTGGTGATTGCCATCAGACAGAATAATAGAAGCAGGTTGCAGGGCGCATAGCATCCACAAACCTAGGTCAACAGGCTAGCTAAGCAACTTCCTGAATAGGTAACCCTACAGAAATTACTTTACTTCTTTCACCAAACCTTCTTTACTTCTTTACTTCTTTCACTCTGGTAAGATTTATTATGAAAATTCCATGTGTTTATAAGCATGTATTTCACCTATTTACTGCCACATAAAAAAAATTACATTATATAAATGTACTAGTAAAATTACATATATCTGTATGATTGATCTATATAATATAAAAGTATATGAAACACTAATAGAACTATCAACCGAAATATTAGAACATTTAGAAGAATATAATATAAAAGCTCTATACATCAACAAGAACTTTGTAAAATAATTCAAACAAAAACCGTGCATTTTTTGAGAGAATCATTGAAAGGTAGTAAAATTGATGGATTATTGTATAGTATGAGTTATTAAAGCCAAGCTATAAAATATTTGCAAAGAAAAATGACTGAACTCTATATAGTTTAAAACCATTTAGGGCATCTTCGTAACAAAACAGAAGTTTAAAAAGACAAAAGCAACAACAACAAAAAAAGGATTTCTAAATTAAAGTGAGTTCAAAGTTAAAAGTAGCCAAAACCTCACTTGAACCTTCAGTTCAACTGCTGTGGGGATACTCCTCCCTCAGCCTCCATGTGGAGAGATTACAGACGGGACACATGTGACTTGCAGTAACAGAAGTGTTACTCGTTGTTTTTCTTTGTTTCCCTTCTCAATAAGGACTCCCCTATTTGATACCACAATTCCTCCATACTATTCTTTTGAATGACTTCCTTAAAGGTAAAGGAATGGTAGGAAATTAATGCCCAGATTCCTCATCCATAGCCAACTACTTGAATGATGGTGGCTTTTAAAATTGTCCCTGACTCACTGACAAACAATGACTCAAGAGAATTATACAATATGGTAGAAAGTTCCCAGTCATCCAGAATTTATTTCTGCTCGCCCTGGAGACCTTACATTTGCAACTGCAAAAGCTATGCAAAAAAGTCCTCTTAATGAAGGCTGTGGCCCTACTTTTGTAGAGAAAGCAAGGCAGAAAGATAGGTGTTAACAGAAACAGAAACAGAAAATGTGTCTATTCTAATTTTAAGTAAGTTGTCTCAAATCTTACTCTAAAGAGAAGAGGCTCTAGCAGACCCCCACCCCCACCCCGTGCCTCAGGTTGGGAGTGAATGAAGAGTTCACAGCACCAAATGGGCAATCTGTGCGAAGGAAAAGAAAGATGAGCACGAGAGGAGGCAAAAACATTGAATAATCTGTTCTCACTCAGCACACTTCTGCTTATATCCAGAAGGAACAGGCACATTTTACTCATTAAACACCCACCAGAGTGGATGCTACTTCAAATAGAAAAGAACAGTTGTCTGAAAAGAGGAGATGGATTCATGAAAGGCAAGAAGCTTACCTGAGATGCTTTCCAAATTGCAGGTAGAAAAAGAAGCATTCTGGCAGAGGTAGAGCCCATGGGCCTTTCAATAATTCATGACTCGAATACTGGAAAACAAAATTTTCAGGTAGCACCTGAATATGAGCTTAACTGGGAATATAAACTCTGTGATATCTTTGCTGGAAAGTGGCAAACCCTTTAGAAGCATTTGTTCCTCTCCTAGTGCACCTCTCTGACCACCCATACTTTCCCACTGAGCTGTAATTGTGACTTGAGATCAGCATAGCATTGTCTGATCAGAAGAAACCTCCAGTGGTACTTGATTAAAGCAAAGCTTCCTTAGCTCTCTTCCAATGATACTCCAGCCAGCAAACACTTTTCTAGAGACCTTCCAATCCCCAGGAAAATCTAATGATCAGGAAATTCAAGCTGACATCTTCCAAATATTTCTGTCACTTTTTCTGACCTTGACACTATACCTCTTGTCTTTTCTTCTAACACAAAAAGGGAACCGCTTTATGTTCCAGGAATAATCTCATCAATGTTACTTCTTGCCACTTAATGCCTCCAAATCTTAATTTTCACCAAGGTCTTTTTAAATTGCATAGGCATAGAAGTTTTAATATCATTAGCAACCAAGTGGCACATTTTAACCCATATGCATTCACCTCAAAAATACATTGTCGAAATAGCCCGTCTCATATTATGGTTTTTCTCTCTACCTAAGGTCAGCCAAAGGTTATTAGAAACCTATTCTAGAGCTGGGCCTGGTGGCACATGCTTTTAATCCCAGCAGGGAAGCAGAGGATGGATCACAGAGTTCGAGGCAAGCCTGGTCTGCAGAGTGAGTTCCAGGACAGCCAGAGTTACAGAGAGAAACCTTGTCTAGAGAGAGAGAGAGAGAGAGAGAGAGAATAAAAGAAATCTTATGTCATAAAGTGAAATCATGCATGGTTGACTGGGCATAAAAATTTGTAGAAAGATACCAAGAGCGATTTTTAAGGATAGATTGTAGATTATTAACCCACAGAGAACTTTAACTCAGATGGAAACCAGTTTGAGTAGTCAGCCTAAAATCATGAACGTGTCTAAGCCAAGACTAGCACTCCTTAATTCCTGAGGACAAGAATCCTTCATAGTTACTATTCTATGACTTCCATAATACAACTTTTTATATACAAAAAATAAATAATTTTCACAAGGTTCAAATTTCTTGGGCTTGCTACTTGGACAGGTTGCCTGGATAGACTGATGAGGAAGGGGGCCATAGCTGGCTCCCAAGCCCAACTGCCCATCTGACTTCTCCTGCAACTGTTATGCAAGTGATAGTTATCTTTGGTTCGAATATTTCCAGCACAACGGGATGTTCATCTGTTGCCACTTTTATTAGAAACCTCTTTCTTGTCTGAAGTTGAACAATTCCCCGGCCTTGTAAGTTCTGCACATTGCTTCAAGCTATATTCATGGAAGTCACCTAAAGAAAGTCTGTTCCTCACGTCATCTGACCTCTCCTATAAACTCTTGAGGCATGATAGCTAATGGCTAAATTTTGTTGGTGGGTTTCTTCCATGTATGTGACCATGTTGCTTGCTGCTTATTACTCCGAGCTTTCTCTCACGAATTGTGAAAACCCCAAGCACCCCAAGGGAACACCATTTCATTCTTCATCCATTGTATTGTGCACCAACTAAATTATCTGAGAGTTGTAATTGTATTAGGACAGTGACCTCCCACTTTTGCCCAGTGTGTTCTTGCTGTAATGCATGGCGCCTCCTTTTACATGTCTCTGTGAAATATCTCCCAAGTGATGTGCTCATGAGGTTGTTTGTGGGTTCACAAATAGGCTCTTAGACCTGTTCCTATTAAGGTTCGTTTTGATAGATATTCCCTGTTATCTCAGACTAGAAAGATGGTATTTGTACTGATTCTATCACCAAGTGCATTCACCATCATTCTTATCTTGGCATCAACCATCATTCTTTTTTGAATCGACTGTAAATTTAGCAAGCTATTATCTGTATTTTCAAAGAATAAAAGCTGACGACATACGGCTAAAAGACAGCAGAAGTCACACTGTAGGATAATTTGGAGCCGCTGAGCATAACTCTTTGTGGAGTCCTTCAACAGTTAGAAGGGGTCTAGGAAGATAGTGAGTTCTCACTTAGCATGTGGCATACCCTAGGAACTATCTCAAAGACCACCCAAATAAAATAAAACTACACTATCATTAAAGAGGCAACCTTCCATGCACTCTGCATGTCTTTATCAAGTCTAGGAGAACATCATGAAGTCCTTATCCAGAGTAACAGAATCAGACAGTCAAAAAAAAAAATCATTGTTTAGAAACTTATAAGTTACTTAATATCTTTTCAGGGGGGAATTTTAGAAAGACAGTGTTTACTCAACTTCTTTGTACTACTGTACATCTTTTGAAGAGTAAATCTTAATTCAATGCCATTTGTTTATGAGAGAAGTAGACAGCTTTCTCTAGGAGAACAGAGTAGATAGCCCAGCAGAAGCATAATGAGTAAAGAATAGCAACAGGATATGGCTGAGTATTATTAACAGATCAAAGGTTTCTGAAAGCAATATGATGTATTTCTAAACCCATACCAAGGCTATATGCGTTAGCAGATAACTAAAAACAGGACGGCTAGATCCAAATATGATTTAGGAATGTGCATTCCACCATTTTCACACGTGACAACCTCATTTGCTCTTTAGAACTGAAGGAACAAATCCAGCTGGCAGAGAGCAGAGCGCCAAGCAGGTGGACATGCAAACCATCCCCTCAGATGGGTCCCTCCTGGCTCACAGGAGTTCACAAACTCTAGCTGGCTTTGAAGATTTCTCAAGTTCCTTAGAATCTGGGACTCCAATTCAGAGAGCTGCTCATCCATTATTCATCATCACTTCACACCACATTTCTAAATTAGCATCTGACCTGGAAAAAGGAAAGACTGGCCCTTTAAATACAAGGAGTGGTGCTGTGACGTTATAGAGGTAACACAATGAGGCAGATCAAAGAGACACACCAATTGAGATTTCCAGACTCAGCTTGAGAGGGCTTTTTCCCCACACACATAAAAAATAAAAAATATCTAGTTGCCAAATATTTCTAAATGCCCCCGTCTTCAGATGACAAAATAGTAACTGTCAAGGGGGAAATGCATTAGAAATTGCTGTGAATTCCAACTTTTTGCTTCCCAGTGCAAAACCTAATAACATTCTCTCTACTGACTATTTCCTGTGACAAGAGTTGACCTCCTATAATTTCAACTTAAGAAGGAACTTTTGTTGACAGCAATGAAAAATAAGATTAGACCAAGATAATCCCATGGTGAAAATATCCCATTTCTTTCCTTTGGTCTTCCAAAGTATGTTTTATGGAAATCAAATAGTGCTATAACAAGCACCATTAAGTAGTTTTCAATTGGACCAGTTTTTATGACAGGGTCATGCTCTGCCTGTAGCTGCACAAGTAATGAGTGAAATGCAAATGCCCCAAGTATTTGCTGTTGTGAGTCAAAGAGAATCTCTTTAGAAATGAGAGAGCTGGACTTCAGAATTGGAGGGAATGCGGGAGTGTGCTCCAGGAGACAGCAAAACTTAAGGTTGCTCTTGTCAGTTTAAATATTATGATCACACAGGGTTGTGTTAATTGCCAGAAGGCAGGTCTGAGGGTTTTCTTAATTAGAATGATTAGATTTCTACTGACATTTCAGTTATCTATGAGGGTTTCCATTGTCCTTTTTAAAGTGGATTCACATAGAAGCCAGTTTTGAATGCTGTGTGCAGTGAATGTAAATGATCTCAAACTGGGAAACCTCTGCAGACAGACCCAGGTAGCCTTATTACCAATGCTAATAACACTCTACTTGTCAGGAGCTAGGCTGCATGTGTCCCAGGTTCTGACATCTCTGCATTTCTGCATGTTGTATACAGATGTGCTTAAGGGTCTTGACTCGTGGGGAGAATAGCAACATCCTAATAGCAGGCTCAAAAGTGATGTCCACTGTGCAACAAAGGGCAATGCATGCTTCGAAGACCAGGAGAAATAATCACTCTGTCCCATCTGCCATACTGGGGTCTAGGGGACCAGATTAATCACAGCGATTCAGGTACAGAAACAGGAAGGAGTCTAAATATCTTTCCAAGATTTAGCCATAATGACAAAAATAAAGCAAGCCCAATGAAATTGCTTCAGTAAAAGACTCTTATATTCCTCATATGAATGAATGAGTACAAGCAGTATGGGCCTGTTCCTGAAAGAGATAAATTGAGCTGCAAATAATAGAATGAGCTTTTGGCATGATGTGCTGGGTAAAATCAGTCTCTCTGAATTAGCTATCTGTTTTACTGTGGCCATCATCAAGGAGACCGCATTTAGCAGAGTGCTCGGTATAACAGGTGCTGACACAGAAATGTGAAATTGGATGTTTGCCTTTGAGGGGTTTGAAAACTTCATTTACAGTTCACATGGTGACTAAATAATTGTGCGGAAAGTGACTCCTGAGTGCAGGAACGTATTAAAAAGGAAAGCAGGAAATTAGAGAAATCGTCCCCTTAGTGTCCCTCCTGACAGGCTACTACTAGGAACTCTGAGGAGAGTGGAGCTAAAGTCAGGGAAAGAAGATGTCCTTTGGGCCCAGGACTTGGATTTTGTCTTACAGAAAATAAGAGTCAGGTCAAAGCTTGGTTTCTTATTCCCTGACTGTCATTCAGGTAGTTTTGAGGATGAGGTAAACCCATAAAGGTAAAGCAATCAGGAGAGAACCTGTTC
This sequence comes from Cricetomys ansorgei, assembly GCA_026225945.1. Taxonomy (NCBI): domain Eukaryota; kingdom Metazoa; phylum Chordata; class Mammalia; order Rodentia; family Nesomyidae; genus Cricetomys; species Cricetomys ansorgei. The sequence continues at coordinate 14,071 of JAMJFZ010003369.1, read as the reverse complement.
ATGGTGGTGGCTCTGTAACTGGAGGTTGTTACATCAGCCAGAACCCTAGAAAAGGTGACATGCAGAACTCTACCATACACAGGGCTACTAAGAGAAGGTTTGATACAAAAAATAACCATTTTTCAGTCAGTGACATATATTTTGATAGCTTGTTAGTTGAATCTTTAATCTCTATTTTATTCTTAATCAGAAAGGGCAAATGTAGGAGTTTTTAATAAGCTTAGTAACTTTATTCTGTTTCTTATATAACTTTAAAATAAACGAAGTGGCATACACAGAAGTCAGATTCAAACAAATGGAAATGCTCATTACAAGGAATACAAAGAATGCCCAATGCTAGATCCCAGAACTAAGCCAGAATTCCTCTAGATCATGCTCGGAATTTATAGCAAAGAGAGCAGAAAGCATGTTACCTGAGGACAGGTTCCTTCTCCAAGGGAACGACCGACAGGAAGACTAAAAGATACAGCTTGGCCTCACAAACAGCAGTTACTCCTCACCTGGGCAGAGTGGGTAAGGGGCAGAAGTAACTCAAGAATTTTGTTCCAGGGCTCCAAGTCAATCATTTCCACAAGTTCACAAAGCCGAGCTGTTTTCATGATAACACTGAGATCCCATTTGTCTCCTTCAGACAAATTCTCTAACAGTGCTGAGTGGACTTTTCCAGAAGACAGATGTTGTGTATCTGACAGCACAAAGGTTTACAGGAGACAAGGAGACTCCAGCTGTGCCCATCAAAGATGACCTTAAGAGATTTGAAGAATTTAAGAAGGCCCAACATTCTTGCAAATACCTTTTGATTTTGGAACATATGGCTCCTTTTGAAAGAGATGGGGCTTGGGGCAGAAGGTTAAATGATTTATAATGTTATTTTGAATAAACAAACTCGCAAAAAATTCCAATATTTTTTGCTTTGTTTTGTTTGTTCTTTTGAGACAAGATCTCACTGTATACAGCCAAGATTGACCTGGATCCTTAGGTCCTCCTGCATTGCCCTCCTGGTTGCTGAGGTTACAGGCATGCCGCGTTGTAACATGCCTCCAAATAATTTTTAATATGATAATTATACAAAAAACATAAAACTCAAATCAACCAAAGTTCTGTGAACTCAAAGACATTATGTTAAGTGAAATAAACCACAGAGAGGTTTTGTATTAAGTATACATAATTTTGTATTATGTCATTTATCTGTGAGATATATTAAAAATCAATTCATAAGAGTGGAGAGCAAAATGAGGTTTGGGAGGAACTTGGGAGGATATTGGGAAGATGTCTATTAAAGGGAACACTTCTGTTAGGCAGGAATAACCTTCAGATGTTTTGTGTATGTCATGGTGACTATTAACAATAATATATGGTACACTTGAAAATATATCTAAAAATCCATTAAATATATAAACATGTACTTGTTTGAGGCTTTCTCTAATTTTTTATTGGTCTTTCTATTGATTCTGAATCAAGCACCATTACATCTTAATGTGGAGGCTTGAACAGAACGCACGCAGATCCTGTCTGTTCTTTCACAAGATGTGAAATTTTCTGTTCTTTGCTTGTTTATTTCTTCTAGGTATTCTTAGTATTACTTGACCAATTCTACTTTAGGAAAAAAGCTTGCAGAAACTATCCTCATGCTTTCAGTCAAGAATTAAGAAGTAATAAGAGCAATTGACCTTCCAAATAACAACAGATATAAAATACAAGATAAAAAATATTTTCAAGATAGTTGACATAAAGCAATAAAGGGCAACATTCCCAAAGAAGTGGTAAATAAATTATAAATGATGTGGCCACTAAATTACCTGGCTTGTTAACCTTCAAATAATGTTCACAATACAAGGAAGGAACCCAAGCAGACCAGGGCTCACCTACCTTAGCTGATGAAATGATGTTGGGAGCCAAAGATGGATGCCACCTTCATGACAGAGCCCAAGAGAGTTCTGAGAGCTACAGAGTGGTCCCCTCAATTCTCCATGGGTCACTTGCCAGAGTGGAAAAAAAAAACTAGAGATATCCTTTTTTAAAAAACTTAAAACAGAACAATTCTCAGATTTCATACATGAATGATAGTAATCCCTCGCCACTCTAGCTACACTGGAAAACTTTAATGAAGACATTAAAATACTCAGAAATGTCTTGCTTCAATAGTGAAATATAATTAGCCCCAGATTAAACACTATTCTGGTCAACTGAATACATTTTGAAAGCAAGAGTAAAGGATGGAGCATTCAAGAAGTTTAATGGGTCTTCCCCAGACTCTCACCACGGTGCACATATACTCCTCGGGCAGCCTTGAATGGCATCCTCAGTTCTTCCTGTAACTATGGACTGCATGTTTCTGCTTGAGTTTCAAACTGCTGGTCTTCAGGTGAAAAGCCACATGGAAGTCATATATCTCTTTTTCAAAGCTGAACTTTTCTGCCATTTGTCACTCTTTCATGCAATCAGTTGTATGTATGTATGTATGTATATATGTATATATGTATATATGTTTTGTTTCGGTGTGTCTGTCTCCCCCTTCCCGTGTGTGTGTGTGTGTGTGTGTGTGTGTGTGTGTGTGTGTGTGTGTGTGTATCAAAGGAAATCCTGAGTGAATGTGTGTTATCAGCACAGACATGACCACATCAAGGACAAAGACAAGGACACTAGCCTCAGACTCATAGAGAAATGGCCATCCTCCTAAGCCCCCACCACCCAGGATAAGGCCCACAGGCATGAAGGATGACAATGTCTTCCTCTGGTCTACATGTGGATGCTGACAGTATGTGCAGAAATATCCACCATAGTTTTCTCCTCCCAGGTATTTACAGCCTGATGACTGTTCCCCTACAGACACTGCCCCTATGAAGATTAGCCAACATCTCCTTGATCCAGCTGTACCCCATAAATCCTGCCTCCTTATTTTTCTGTAAACAGTAACCCCAAATATTTGCATAACTGTGTATAATAGACATGTTGTGCTTCCAGACGCTGTGTTCGCTCTGTCAGAGAGAGCCTAGCCCACTCATTTCCAGCTTTGCTGTGTATGTGTGTCCAAATGTCTGCCTTTTCTTCATCCCCTTGCCTCCTCAGTCAGTCAAGTCCCTGGAATCCAAGCAAGGACTCTACATTTGTTTTTTGCTTTTAAAAAAAAAATCAATTGTAAAATTATTATCCTTATGTATCTCCAAAGTTTAGTAAAATCAATGATTCTCTGAAGATATTTAAAGCACACACTTTCCAATATATTTTACATTTGTGAAAACATTTTTGCTATCAAGCTGCCCCAGAAGACTAGAAGATTTTTATTATTTCATGGTTTCTTTAAGTTGAAGTTTTGTGCATTAAGTATATAGAGCCTTTAGTTATGATTCCGTGGCCTGATTTCAGTTAGACATTCACAAATATTTATTATTAACCATGCGTTAGGTAATCCCTTAAGTATTAGGGGTTAATTGTGATTAGAAAATGTATGCTATGTAAAACATACTTTTAAGTATAATTATTCCCTATCTTAATGCAGAAAAACAGTTTAAATACCTGCTAATAAAATAGTGCCAGATGATAAAAGAGGTGGAAATATATTTTGTTCTCTGAGGAGTCTCTGAATGAATTAAATACAACTAAAACCTGGGCCTTAATGGCTAGACAGAAATAGCTATGAAAAAACTCCTGATTCGTTTCTCCTTTTTGGCAATATCAGCATTTTAAGTTGAGTGATTCTCTATAAAGAGAGGAAGCTTTTGTACAGTTTAGTTATCAGCTTTGTTTACCAACATGATGTCGTGCATTTCTACACACAGCCTCAACTGGGAAAACTGAAGCATCTAAAACTATTGCCAAATGCCAACTGGGAAGCAAATCACCTTCCGTTAAGAATTATGAATCTGGGGATAAGCCTAAAAGAACAATTGCTGCTCTTCCAGAAGTCACCAGTTCAATCCCCAGCACACATTTTGAGCAACTCATAACTACATGTAACTTCAGCTCGAAGGGATCCAATATCCTTTCATGGCCTCTGCACTCACCCTCCAACACTCACCTAGACATATGCATAAAAATAAGAATAATTTTTAGAAGTTGAAATTTGGAGTAAAAGCTCAGTAGTTAAGAGTATTTAGTGCCTTTGCAGATGATCTGAGTTAAATTCCAGTACCCATATCAGACAGCTGACAACCACCTGTAACTTTAGCCCCAGAGTGATCCGGAATATCACAGCCATGGCTTCTATGGGAGTGTACCAACATGCATGTGTGAGGAAGGGCACAAGTGAGTGCACATAAAATACACATAATTAAAAATAATAAAATAAAACTGTAAAACAAAGGGAGGGAGGCTGGGGTGATGAAACAAATGAAAAATGGATAAAATGCACTTGCTGCTCCTTTAGAGGACTCAGATTGAATTCCCAGAGCCCACATGGTTGCTCACAACTACAACCTGTAACTCTAGTTCCAAGGAGTTTAATATTCTCTCCTATCATCCACAGGCATCAACTGGTATTCATAACGAAATATAAAAGTCTTTGGTGATGAAACATTTATGGATTTCTTTGGAATGCAATAGAATCTAGCATGGAGGTAAGGAGGGACAGAACAAAATTCAGGATATTTGTGTTTGGGTATCGTCCAAATTTTCCACAGCGGGCTCATGTTTGTTATAGAGAATCCTGTATTGAGTCATTTAGAACGACACAAGAAGGCAAAGTCTCCATAGCCAGCTCCCCAAAGAACATTTGTCTGGTTAGCATCAAGGTCACACCTAATAATACGGAAGCAGATCCATAACAGAACTCTGATACAAATAACCTTTGATGGGCTTTGTATATAAGCCTGTCTTGTTACTTATGAAATGCTTAGGGAAGGAGAATAAGTTGAGTGAAAAAATAATAACTTATGCTTTTTTAGATCTAAAATTAATCTCAAATTCATTCACTCATAGAAAAGTAACAACCCACCACGCTGCCTCTTCCCTTATGCTGACAACCAGCTTCCAAGACAAAATTTGTTGTTTTAAAAGGAATTTCTACTTTTGAGGAAATATCAGCAGATTGCAAAACATTATTTTTAGGTTAGCCTACTCGGTGATAAATTTCCCTCCTTGCTTCTAAGATGAGATTTCAAGTGCAACTTATAAATATCAGTGCATCTTCTTGTCTGTTAAGTGTAAGGGATTTGTTTTCGAAGGCCGATGTGTTGTTACAATTCCACAGATGTGCTCCGGCATGTATAGTAACCAGATAGCCTTTGCAATCCCTTTATCTTGTGTAGAGAGTGACATGGTTTTTCCATGTCTGCAGTGGCATTAAGATGTCAGCTATTTTAAGTTTCTGGTATCCGTTTTCTGTGTTGAATTCCTTGAATGCTGTGCATTTAGGTTGCACCTGAACATCTTTTAATATCATAAGCTTACAGCAGACTGAAGAGTAATATCACAATCTATGTATAGCTTCATCATATGGCCTGGATAATTCAAAAATATAAAATACAAAAGTGACGATTTCCATTCAGTGAAGTCAGAGCCTTGGCTCATAATGGGCATTTCCGTATGTGTCAACCAGGGAGTGATGAGCAGCTCACAGCTGCAAGGGATTGTGACGCCCATCTGTCTCAACCCTCTCAGTCTATCAGAGAATAATGCTTGTGGTCCAAACATTTGATGAAATGGAAATAAACTTCCCAAAGATTTATCAATAAAGAGAAGTCAAAGAATACCACTCTCTGCTGTTTCTTCATATCAATTATCACCACAGTCATATAAAACCACTTGTTCAAGTCACTCATAAACTGATTTTATTTGCCTGGTTTAGGTATTCCCTAAGTACAAAGCATGGCCTTAGGTGCTGTTTATATAGAGGGGAATTCACCTTGATTCTTATGCATCAGGAACTCAGAATCTGGCAGAGATAAATCTATGCAGGAACCAATTAAAGAGAAACAAGGCATGCTGTGGCAGAGGTAGTTTTATGAGAACACAGAGAGAGGACTCTTTGGTTCTTCCTAGAAAAACTATTGACTATACCTCAGAAAGGCTTGAGTTTTTGTTGGGTCTCCAGGTTAAATACGAGTACAAAAGATGTAAAACAGAGAAACCTTAGTTAGAAGGATGTGCATGTGCAAAGCCCTGGGTGTGAAACTTCAGAATACGCTCAGGTACCATGGAGCTCGTGTTGTAGAGTGGAGAAGAGTGAAGACGGACATGTGTATCCAAGCTACGAGAGGAACGTGTAAGGAGCCAGATTTAGAAGAAGTGTAAACTTCAAAGGTTTCTCCAGAAGCAAAAGACAGATCAGTGGTTTTTTAAAGATATCATTTGGCAGTAAGAAGGATGGGTTTGAGATAGCAGAGGGGCACAGGCTGAGGAAGGAGTGAGGAGGTCAGTGCAAGGGCACAGATGGTAGATGAGGAGAGTGTGGACTGAGAGTCTCGCACCAGCATGGGAACTCCAGGGCTGGACAGATGTGCTGGCAAGGAGACGAGAAAGGAAGGGCGAAGGCACTGAGGGTGGAGGAATATTGGTGGCTACTTGTATTGATTATCTCTGCTACCCTGCATCTCTCCCTTTCTTTTCTTCCTTCCTTCTGTCCCTTCTTCCTTCCCTTCCCACATTGATTAAGTTTTTCAGTTTCTCTACCACCGACCACATTTCCAGGCCTTACTGTCATGTTTGAAACCATTACTAATTGTTATAGCCACAGTAAAAGCCACAAATCTAAGAATTCTTTTTTTTTAACAAGGCCTTCATGATATGGCTCCTTTGCCTTGACCCAGTGGCCTACAATTAATCCTTCTTCGCTGCTTACCTTCCAGCAGCCATATTGACCTACTTCATGTCGTTAAAAAAATGCAACGTACCCTCTGATTTTGGACCCTGCTGACCTAGCTGTTTGCAACTACAGCAATCCACTCAATGTTGAGACCTGTCTCCACTCTACATAAGGTAGCCTTATGGTTACCTTTCTGTAAGGTACTTGTTAATTATGGTAAATTGTGTGTGTGTGTGTGTGTGTGTGTGTGTATGTGTGTGTGCGTGTGTTTGTCGTCTATCCCTACGAACATGCTAATGTTATGAGATCTAAGATTTCTCTTTATTCACAATTAAACATCAGCAAATACAGGAGTGTCCGGTAGATGCTCAATAAATATTTGTTCACTAAAGGAACACTTCTGTGCCCTGCATGGGAGTGAGCTCACTGACAGTATTTCAAGCAGAAAATTTATCTTCTAAAGCCCCATAAGACACCTTTTCTAAGTATGACGATTTGTATGTCTTTATTATAGGAAAAATTCAAAGGAAGGGAAGCACTGGATTCTCACTTTTTCTACTTAACTCAGTACAATAGCTTGATGAGTCCGTTTTAGTGAAGTTCAAGATCTCATCCTCTGCGTCTTAAAATATGACCAATGTTTGATGATATTATCCATATTAAGACATTGTATTTCTCGTGGTTGCTGATTTGATCTTAAACCTTTCCGCTCCACAGTGTAATTTAAATTGACCTTAAGGCTCTGTATCTATTTGTCCCTGTTTTCATCCCAGTTAGTTGTTAGGAATTTATTTCTCTTCCTTTTCTTCTTTATTCCTATACCTACTCTCTGGAAATTTAACATATACTGGCCCTTCTTTGTTCTCGTGCTAGTTTCCTTCTAGACCCCTATTATCTAATCTCAAAACAGTTCTTATATCCTCAGAATAGAGGAAGTAGAAAAGCATTAACTCTACTACTCGCGTGATTTACGTAACCTTATTTAGATATGTCTTTGTCTTAGATTTCTGTTGCTGTGATAAATACCATGACCAGCATCTCAGGGAATTTATAATTTTTATAATTAAATCTTATAATTCTCAGATAATATTCTGCTATTGAGGGAAGTCAGGGCAGGGACTCAAGGAAAGAACCTGGAGACCGAAACAGAAGCAGAGACTATAAAAGAGCACTGCTTACAGGCTTGCTCCTCCTGGCTTGCTTAGTTTGCTTTCTTATAAACTCCAGGAACACATGCTCAGAGATGGCACCACCTACATTGGGCTAGAACCCTTACATCAATCACAAATAAAGAAAAGGGTATGCAGGCTTGCCTACAGACAATCCGAATAGAGGTATTTTCTTAATTAAGATTGCCTCTTCCTAGATATGTCTGTCTAGGTTTTGTTAGGATTCCGCAACAAGCAGAGTCCACAGCAAGGCTCTGCGCTGGAGAGCTCTGCTCCTACCCCTGATCACAGACATAGCCCACAGCCCAGGGATCCCTCTGGAGGGTTCTGTGCCACCACCACCCCCCAGTCTACAGTGTGGGACTCTCATTTCTGTGAAGAGCTCTGACATGCCTTTCCACATTCATCTATGATCAGCCTCCACAGCCCTGTGAAGGAAGCTCTGCCTTAGCTCCGACCCCTTGCCAGACCCAACCCCCAGCTGACTGTCAAACAGAAGGAGGACCTGATTGAGGACTGCACTCCTGGATGACCTCCCTACCCCAGGAGGGAACCTCACAACCATCTGCATTCCTGGCTGACAACCCCTCCCCTTCCAAGATGGACCCTCACAACCATCTGTGTTTCTTCCAGAAAACAAAGTTAACTTTACCAGCAAACCTAGCCTCTCCTACTGTCCAACTGCTATTCAAAACTAATGCTTCCCTCCCTTGCCACCCTGTTGGGGACTCTGGGGGCCCAGCCACCATTCATTGTTCCCATCAGGAGCCCCAAATGGTGCCAAGGACCACTGAGGAGCCAGCATATTTCTCTTTTAGGGGAGTCTAGCTCTGCAAGGCTGGGGAGCTCTGGGACTTGAAATCCCTCATAAGAAAGCTCCCTCCCACCCCCGGGACTATCAGAGACCCCACTCCCATCTGGCTGTGGGGTTTCCCCAACCTGACAGAACAGCACAGAAGGAGTCCCAACTAATACAAATAACCCTGAGCTGGGTCCCACAGCCCTCTCTGGACTGAGAATTCCATCAATCACAGGCCAAAGAAACTCCACCAATTGCAGCTCCACCCCCTCCAGAACCTGACCAAACCTCAGTTTTTGCTGAACAGAAGCAGTCACTGGGCTGCTGAAATCATCGGACAGAAGAAAGAAGAACAGCTCGCTTGAGGTATTTCCCTACAGAGTTGCATTGGAAGAAGAAAGAACAGCTCACCTGGGATATTTCCCTACAGAGCTGCAACACTGGGGACACCTGGCCAGAAGCTCCTCGGTCCTGTTGGGATACTCTCCCTTCAGGACTGCACCATCTCCAGGAAGCAAGGAGAGGCGAGGCAAGACAAGACGAGGTGAAGCAGAGCTGGACACTTCATCTTAGCTCCGCTGGGCTGAGCAACTCATCAGTCTGTTGGGAAATTCTCCCTTCAGGACTGCACCACCTTTACTGGGAGGTTTCTCCCTTTGGCGTTGTATGGTCCCCGGACCATCACAAAAGAGCTTCCCTTCTCTATCCATCTTCTATCTCTGTTGTATCTCTTTCTGTCTGGTCAATTTTAATAAAATTTTTAAAAAAACCCTTTCCAACAGGTTTGTGTCATTGCCAAAAATCAACCAGGACACTCATGATACACAACATTTTCAGCTAAAATTGAAACATTTATTTTTAGAGAATTAGAAAGAAGAAAACATCATTATTTAATTGGACATAAGTACATTGGTACATGTTAGTACTTTGCACAGATTAAATGATCTTTCATGGCAGATATAACTGACTCCTTTCTTATTGTAAGGATTTTCATGCTACTAAAACTCCACTGGCTTGACAACGGTTGTATAGCTACTATGTGATGAGTCAAAACTTTGAATCTAATTTAATGCTAAGAACCAAAAAGCTTTGTAAATTGGTGTTGTCCTGATAAAGAAGCTAAGCTAATTTAACCTTAAAATTTCACTGAGTACTTATATTCTAGAAATTGAAGGTGCGATACTTGTTTATGATATACTAATTTCAAAACAACTTTATAATAATACTCACAAAAATCTGGTGCCTAAGAGGAAGCAAATGTGCTACATCATCGAGAACCTCGGCGGGAGCCAAATCATAACAACCTTTCCATCACACTCCAAGGCTACACGGGCAAGTGCTTAGATTTCAAGTGACAACATTTAGACAAATGGAGAAGCCAGGGCTTAGTTTAATATCGGATCAAATATCAACAGTATGCATTGTATAAACTTGGGTGCTCACAGCCTACCATGTCATCAGAGAAGCATGCTATTATTACCAAATTAAGAGGCATAAGTATGCCTGTGCCCTGCCCTTTAACTTCAAAGCAGAGTCTCTGAGGATCAAAACACCAACATTACAGTTCTCGGTAAGCCCTGGTTAACTTGAGCCTCCAATGTGCTCTCCATATATGGCCAAGGCATGTCCTGTGGTTCACAGCCAAGGGCTCTACAGAGAATGCAGGCTTTTGGAGGCATACAGGTCACAGAGACTGAGCTCCGCACAGGCAAGACAGCAAATGGTCCATTCTTCTCATTTGTCAAATGTACTTCTCATGAAGTAAGGGGCAAAGTTCTCTCGGAATTATCCCTACCCCATTACCACTGCTTATAGAGAATCAGGGATGTCTGAGTTGAAAGAACAGTTGGATTCATTGATGGAACTCCAAGACTCATTTCCGTCATGACTGAAGTTAAAAACTGGCCCCAACTATCGTTCTTCCCGTGGATTTCCAAATGTAGTACTAAGAGTGGCTAAGAGATCTGAATTACACTGGAGCTATCCTTTGAATCTGCTTCTGCTTTGTTAATGCCACACAGGACTGTAGGTTAATTGATTCCCACTGTGGCAGTGAAGATTAAGTAGGCTACTTGAGTGGTGGGTATTGCTGCCAGGCCTCACAAAAGGTGTGGCTTTACTGAACAGATTACACTGATCATTCAAAATATCAACTGAAATACAGCTTCTCATCAGTGAATAGAGGGAGAAGAGGAAGAATGTACTAGTTTTAGTTAGTACTTCTGTTCTTTTGGAAAAATCACTTCTTTCTGGAAGGAAACTTTTAGGAACAGCCAGTGTGACTACAGGTGCAGGACTGTATTAGTAACTTTTCTTACTACTGTGATCAAATATCCTAGAGAAATGATTTAGAGGAAGAAGGATTTATTTTGATTTACAGTTTGGTGGTACAGTCCATTATGGCAAGGAATGCATGGTAACAGGAACATAAGGCAGTTAATCGCATTTGCACCCACAGTTAAGAAGCTCACTTTCTCCTTTTCATTTACTCCAGTGATCCAGCTAGCTTAGTACTGCCCTCATTCTTCTCTGCTCAGTTCAACATTTCTGGAAACAGAAATCTTCTTCCCATGGTGACTTTAAATTTCACCAACTCAACAATCCAGGTTAGCCATGAGAAGGACCCAGCATTTCCATCATTAACTAGCACCATTCCCACAACAAGCAGCACCAGACTCACCAGCATAAGAGACTGTTACTTGCTTTAACAGCCAGCAGAAACTAATTAATTCTAATTGTAAAGTTAAAAGTTCTAGTTTCAAATCATGTTGAAACCAAAAGGACATAAGTTGATAAAATTCAGGGAAATGGATTTATTAAACTCAGCAAGTAGCACAATTTAACACCTACAACTGGCTCTACTAAGGTTGGAAAATATTTTCTCTTTCCTCCCCTAAAACTTTGTGTTCTCAATGCTCACAAGCCCAGATGGTCTTCTTCCCATGAGCACTCACAACATCCCTGGACAAAAATCTCACCAATTATGTGTTTTGCAGCAAAAAGTTTAAAAAAAGCTAAAGACTTATTTTTGTGTGACAATTCATAACAGAATGACATGTGAGACACTGAAGGAACATTTATATTTAAAAAGTGTGGATAGTTCAGCAAATAATTTATCATTAGATAAAGACTTTAAAATAATAAGAAAATAGAGAAATATTTCACTATTTCCAACCCCTGAGTCTCATCCTTAGCCCCGTGGTAGACAATTCCCAGCCTACTGCTTCCTCTCTGCCTCCAATCCCAATCTCCAATCCCAGGGTACTCTGCATATCCTCTGGACAGACCAAGCCTCCCTACCTCACCCCAGCTCTTTGTGTCAGACAAAGTAAATCTCAACAGATACAAAAAAATTAAAATAACATGCTGCCTTCTACATGACCACCATGGATTAAAGATGGATATCAACAACAGAACAACAGAAAGCCTACAAACTCATGGAAACTGAAAAACTCACCACTAAACAACAAAAAATGCTCAAGCTATGAATTTAAAAAGAAATTAAAAATTTTTAGGCTTGAAAGAAAATGAAAACACAACATACCCAAAACTATGGGACACAAAGAAAGTGATTTGAAGAGGCAAGTTCATAGTTAGGTGTCTACATTAAAGAGAGAGAAAGACAGAGATCTCATACTAGTAACTTAACAGCACACCGGAAATCTCCAGAACAAAAAGAAGGCAAAAAGCTCAAAAGGAGTACAGAACAAGAAATAATAAAATCAGGGCTGAAACCAATAGAACAAAAACAAAAAACAACAACAACAAAACAATACAAAGAATCAACGAAAAAACTGAGTTGATTCTTTGAGAAAATCAATAAGCTTGAGAGAGAATATCCAGATCAATATAATTAGAGACAAAAAGGGTAACTTAACCACAGAGAGCAAGGAAATTCAGAGAATCATGGGACATACTTTAAAAAAACTGTACTCCACCAAATTGAAAAACTAAAAAATATGGATAAATTCTTGATATATTTCACCTACCAAAGTTAAGTCAAGATATTATAAGCATATTAAATGGACCTATAACCTTTAAGGAAATAGAAGTTATGACAAGTTTTCCAACCAAACAAACTCCAGGGTCAGATGGATTCATCTCACAATTCTACCAGAATTTCAAATATTAATGCTGATATTATTTAAACTATTCCACAAAATATAAACAGAAGGAAACTTACTCAATTATTTCTATGAGGCCACAATTACCCTGATGCCTAAACCACACAAAGACCCAATAAAGAAAGAGAATTACAAACTAATTTCCCTTATAAACATAGCTGCATACAAACATAGTTGTAACTAATATGTCCTTTATGAACATAGTGGAAAGAGATCAAGAGGCAAAAATAGGAAAGGAAGAAGTCAAAATATCTTTATTTGCAGATTCTATGATTATATACATAAGTGACCCTACTCTACCAGGCAACTTTTACAGCTGATAAACATTTTCAGCAAAGTAGTGGGATACATAATTAGCACACAGAAAGCAATATATAAATGACAAACAGAATGAGAAATAAATCAAGGAACCAATACCTTTCACAATAGCCTCAAAAATATCTTGGGGTAACACCAACCAAGTGAAAGACTTGAGTAATAAAATCTATATTACATTGCAAAATACATTTTACAACAATATCAGGAGATGGAAAGATTTCTCATGCTCATTGATAGGTGAGGCGAGTATAGTAAAAATGTAATTTTACACAATGGGATATTAATTTACTATTTAAAAAATCATGGATTTCACAGGTAAATGGATAGAGCTAAAAAAAAAAAATCATCCTGAGCCAGGTAATTCAAACCCAGAAAGACAAATATGGCAGATATTTGCTCTTATTTGGATATTAGTTTTTAAGTCTTTGATAAGCAAGCCAGAATCCCTATAACCACAGAGGTTAGTTATACAGTAAGGAAAGATGGCAGAGGGGATTTCCTAGGAACGAGAAATAGAATAGATATTTATGAATGAACAGGAGTTGGAGTGAATGTGGGTTAAGTGGGGGACTGGAATGGGAGGATCAACCTGGAAAGGGAAGGAAAGAGTGGGGTAAAAGAGGAAATATGAGGAGGAACAGCTATAACTAAGGGCCTTTGAGGGATCATATGGGAACCTACTATAGTAGAAGCTTCTTAAAATATACATATATAAAAGAAACCTAAATAGAATCATCAAGTAACAGGGAGAGAGAAAAACTCAACAAGGCATCTCTTGCCACTAAATGAAACCTCCATTGCCAGGAATGGGTTATATCTAATTGAGTTGTTGGCCAAAGGAGGCTATGGAAAACCCACAAAAAATCCGGGCTCTTCCCAAAGCTATTGGTTACTGCCACAAACTTATGGCAAAGTCCTA
>JAMJFZ010003368.1:0-100687 GCA_026225945.1 Cricetomys ansorgei | reverse complement strand
ATGACATCACCATTTGTCTGATGCATGCATACAAACATATTTACATATACATACAGACCCACATTCACACACATGTCCAGAATCCTGTAAACCTATAAAGACACTGGTGGTACTTAGTATGGAAAGTCTACCATAATAGTTATTAAACTCAGGGTTTGTACTTCTTCCTCACATCCTTATTGTGGTTCCAATACATATACCAAGTGCTCCCTAAATTTCTGTTACATTAGCATACGCAGATAAGGTCTATAAACACCAGATGGTCTTTACATGTATGTTTAATGCTATTGTCACTCATTCTGAAGTTTCATACTCTCCTATGATTACCAGTAAAATTAATATTATCCATTATACTTAAAATACAGCTTTGAAATACATTTGGAAGACGTTACACAATTTAAATTCTATAGATTTTTACCATATATTTTATATGAACAATTTCCCTTCAATACAATCTTGCTAATGTAATGCAAGTTTTTATTTTCCTGAAAGTTTTCGCGTATTTCAACAAAACGGCATTTTCTGGTAGTCTGTGGTGTTCTTTGGCAGTCTCTACGCTCATTTTTAAAACTGTACAACCGACGTGACAGGCATAGAGACATTCAGGATGATAGAGCAGCCTGCACACCTCGTGTGAATTCTCTGATGTTTGGTAAGTACGGACCTCTGACTGAAGGTCTTCCCACACACATTACACTCATAGGGTTTTCTCCCCTGTGTGAGTTCTCTGGTGTTTAGTAAGAGCCGATTTTTCACAAAAGGTTTTCCCACATTCATTACATTTTTAGGGCTTCTCCCCTGTGTGAGTTCTTTGATGTACAATCAGGTTTGACTTCACACAAAAAGACTTCCCGCATTCACTGCATATAAATGGTTTCTCCCCCGTATGTGTTTCTGATGGACAGTCAGGCTGACCTGTGGCAGAAGGATTTCCTACAGGCATTACATTCATAGGGTTTCTCCCCTGTATGTGTTCTTTGATGTTCGGTAAGGTTTGACTTGACGCAGAACGTTTTCCCACATTGCTTGCACTCATAGGGTTTTTCTCCTGTATGTGTTCGCTGGTGGTTGGTAAGGTGTGGTTTCTGGCAAAAGGCTTTCCCACATTCAGTACATTCATACGGCTTCTCTCCCGTGTGTGTTCTCTGATGTTGGGTAAGGTTTGATTTCTCCCAAAACATTTTACACACACTCACCACATTCAAAGGTTTTTTCTCCCAGGTGAGCTCTTCGAGACTGGGTGGGATGTGATTTCTTGCTGACGATTTTCCTGTTTTCGTGGTATTCATAGGGTTTCCCTCCCATCTGTACCACCTGATGTTTAAAGAGAGCTGACTCTTCCCCACGTTCTGTCACTCACTTTATACTCCTGCTCAGTCTTCCTCGTGTAAGCTTCCTGATGAACAATGAAAGCCGAGCCATCACAGAAGATCGTCTCGTATCTGTTATGCTCATAAGGATTGTTTCCTGGAGGAGCTCTCTGATGTCCAAACTGCAAATCCACATATAAAGGACTTTCTACAAATACTGCATTCATGTGGCTCCATGTGCAAATGAGTTTTCTGAGACACACTGAGCTTCAAACTGTCAGCGAAAGACCTCCCACACTCAGTGTGCTTACAGAGAGTCTCCCCTAGCTGAGAGTTCTGATCTGTACAAAGGGCCACTTCCTTGTGGAAGTCTTGGCCATTTTCATTATACTCAAATGGCTGGTCAGAAATGGGCCGAGTGATGTCCTGGAAAAGTCTGAGAAGGTCCTTTTTTTCATCATATTTACATGATTTTGCTCCTACAGGAGTTTTCTCAGGCCTAATATGAAGGAGTGGTTTCTCATGTATATTAAACTCATTAAGCTTCTTTCTGGAATACTTCTTTTTACTAATAATTACACCTGAAATATTCTTTAAATTCATTTCACATGAGCCACATATTTTGAGTAGAAAACTTCTTGAAGAAACAGAGTTCATGTCAAGTCTGGAAGTTTTCCTTGTGTTACCTCCATCTACGTGTATGATCCTGTTGGAGAACACAAGCGGCCAGTAGTGCTCGCCTTCATTTTCCTGGCTGCTCTCTAATAGGTCATCCACGTCCCATTTCCTTTCTAAAAAAAAAAAAAAAAAACACTATACCTTATGAATCTTAATACTTGCCTTTCTTCCTTATTTTTCTTTTTTTCATAAGCCATGGTGGAGCAAGAGCAAGCACAAGTAAGCAGCACTCCTCAATGGCCCCTGCATCGGTTCTTGACTCCAGGTTCCTGCATGGTTTGAGTTCCTGCCTTTGTTTCCCTCAATGGACTGTGATTCAGGATATGTAAGCCAAATAAACCCTTTCCTCTCCAAGTTGCTTTTGGGCGTGGTGTTTTGTCACAGAAGAAGAACAAGAAGCAAAACACCAACTAAGACAGAAATTGTGAGACTTAGTATAAATGCTAGAGAACAAAATAAAAAAAAATGTCAGACACAACAGAATCACGTACAGTCAGTGGCAGGAGGACTTTATTCCGACGGCTGCTATCAGGTTAGTGAGAGAGAAAAAAAGGATGCTTCATGTGAAAGGGAAGAGAGGAAAACAACAGCGGCAGGCATCACACCAGCGCAGGGCTGAAGGGAACACAGACACAGCGGCTCTCTTACGCTGCTCTTACTGCGACCAGCGAGAAGCAACACCGTGGGAAGGCGCAAGTGATTTTGAAAGAAGAAAAAGCAAGAGTAAGATTAGACCAGCGAGGCTGACGCACATGTAGTATCGGGGAACCACGGCTGCCACTCAGGGGACCGCAGGATGGATTAGACTAGACTTGATTCCTCGGAGATGGATCTCGGGCTTTGTATCGCTCAGCTGGCTGCTTCTACGTCTCCTCTAATGGATAGATTTAATAACTTTGGGGAGACATAGCATCCCATGATTGCTATAGCGGACATAAAACTACACCCTAGAAAAGGGGCCAGAAAACTTTTCATAGCTGAAAAGTATCTTTTATGATTTTTAAAAGGAAAACAGTAGAAGAACCAATATGGAGGGAGGACAGGAAGGAAACAAGAGAGGGATGAGGACCAAACAGAAAGAGACAGAAGAGCAGCAGCGGCAACAGCAATCAGGACTCTATCTGCACCGCGCCTAAAATATTACTGTCTGGTCTTTCACAAAGAAATCTATCTCGGCTCTAGATTCCATCTAACCCCAACCATAATGCCATCTAAAACTGATGCCTTCAAATACATACACCTGGTTCTAGCCTCAGCTAGGATCCCATTCTTAGACAACTCCAACCTTAAAGTGAATTCACACGCTAGGTATGAACAGTTACCTACAACTTTTCCTGCCAAAACTGAATCTGTAATAATTCTTTCCCAATCAAGTTTGTTCTGCACTTTTTCCATCTCAGAAAGTGGCTTCATAACTTGTCTAGTTGCCTGAGATAAAGAATTCATCATGTTTGGCTTCTCTTTGCACTTCATCCAACAGAAATCACTGTGGCTCTATCTTCAAGATGTCAGTACAAACCCAGCACTCCTCAGCACCTCTGCCATGGCCGTGGCCACTCCCCTTTCTCCTGGAGTACACAGTAGTTTTGTTACCTAGTACCTCTTCCTAGCTCATGTCATCCACCCACCAAACACACCACAGCAGTTACTGTTCAAGCCAGGGAAATCCTCTGAAGCTGAAAGGAAGTCTGATGATACAGTCTGATCAACCCCAACTCAAAACAGGGCTTCTTGCATGCCTCGAGATGAAACTGTATCTTCCATGAGGCATGCTACTCACAACATCACACCCACCAATCTTGCCCATGCGCCCTACTTCCTAGTCACATGGATCTCTCTGCTATCGTTCCAACAGAACAAATCTGCCCTAAAGGCCTCACACCTCAAGTTCTATCTAGAATACTTTCAGTCCACACACTTTATTCTTATTCCATTAAAGTCTTATATATAACAAAGGCCTCATCTGAGTTTTCTCTGACCTCTCTGCCAACTAGCATACATCACCATGGCTTAGTCAAATGTTCACCATTATCCATCTGTTAAGTGGAATATGCAGAAGTACATGGATATATGCTGGCTAACAAAAGGTGTCCAAAGAAAACAGAGAGAAAGAGAAAGATAAACTAACCAAGAAAAAAGTACCTAAGATGAAGCCAACTGACTTTGGATTTATAGGAAAAATAAATTACTCCAAAATGTCAAAGCAAAAGACAAAGTGCTTATGAATGAGAGACAGATGGAAGAGTCATGAAGGCAACAAGATGTGGGAGCTGTTCTTGGCCATTTCCAAAGGTCTGGAGTAAAAAAAGTATTTCTGAAAAAAATATTCCGACCGACACAAAGTTACTTTCCCCTGCCAGTGAACGCACTACTGTACCTGGGTGGCACTGGAATCTGCTTTCTGCTACCCAAGGATCTTCTCCTTGCTCTATCTTAAAGACCACATCTGGCTTGGTTACACAATACCCTGTTAAGACAAAATAACACAGGACGGGTGCTCAGTAGCTCAGCTTTGTGAAAACAATGCAGGAAGGTCCTCAACATTAAGCAGAGAAGTGAGAATACATCGTTGTCCCAGCAAAGAGGGATCGTTATCTCAGACCCTTGAATCTTAAGCCTCAAACTGGAAATTACAAGCATTCCCTCCCAACCTTGGAAATGTAATTGGTAGCCACACTGAAAACAAACAAACCCCTTACCTACTGAGACAAAGTTGCTATAGTTCTCCAGGATCACATCTCTGTAAAGCACCTTCTGAGCAGGGTCCAGCAAATACCACTCTTCCTTGGTGAAATCCACACACACATCTTTGAACGACACTTGCTCCTGTAACAAAATATTCTTTTTCTGTATGAAGTCATTAGAACTGGGTTATATTGAGATTTAGTAGAATGAGTTTCTTTAGCATTTACTGGAAAATAACGAACAGGATACCCCTGTTTGCTACATTGTATAGAATAAAAGAAAGTATCTCGTACAAATTGAGATTCAGCTAAAGGTCTGGGAGTGTTCTAGTTGCTATGAGTACTGCAGAGGCAAACAAAAAAGTTTCCTATCCTCAAAGTACTTATGGCATGGTAAGGACACACATATGTGCCTTTATTAAATGGACACTGCAAAGCTGGCATTAGAATTCATTTTTTTATTAAGAAATGAAACTTAAAATTGTTAAATAATGGCATTGATAAATAAGGGAGTGTAGTTGTACCCTGCAATCTTTTACCCTCAATTCAGGAAAGAGAAAGGAAGGAGAGAAAGAAGTCTTCACATCTTTTGCAAGCGGCCTTGATACAGAATGAGAGAAAGGTAGAAATCTTCACAGCTTCTTTTAGGCTGTCCTAAGTTTGAAGAGGACGAGCTGACAGTGAGTCAGACTAGCTATCAGCTCATGATCTGTAACTCAATCTCTCCAACCTTTGTAAGAATCAACACACTAACGGGCAACCCAACCAATGAACCACCAACCAACACCCACCCCAGCTCTCAGCTCTCGGGGCTTCAGACCTTTTATGCCCTAAGCAAAGAGTTCCCATAAACCGAAGCGCCACACAATTCTAAGAACAAGTCACACGTGCCAGAACAACTGCACCTAACCAAGTTATAGCCACCTGCATCAGGCATTCCAAATCCAACTCGTAATCATCCACCACACCTGGGATGGGAACGTAAGCCTAGTCAAAATGCCATTTTGTGTTTTTAAGGAAGTCAAAATAACAAAAACTTCTTTCAAGTGTTCAGCTCCAAGGGCAAGGCTTCCACTAGAAAAAGACCGTGACTAATTAAAGAACTTGACCTGCAGTCTTACACCCGCAGGACTGGATGAACCCCCTCTGCTTAAGGAGATCATTTTCTGGAGTCCCATGGATTTTTTTATTTTTATTTTTTTATTTTTTCGAGACAGATATTCTCTGATGTAACTCTGGCTGTCTGGAACTCACTCTTTAGACCAGGCTGGCCTTGAACTAACAGAGGTGCCCCTGCTTCTGCCTCCGGAACGCTGGGATTGAAGGAATGCACCATCACCATCCGGCTCATGCATTTTTTTTTAAAGCATCGTAGTTTTATTAAACATAGTAAATAGTTTCATGGTATGTGAACCAATAGTGAACAAGAAATAAAATAAGCAATATAAGCAGATCCATGGGTGACTCAGCTATTGAAATGATTAAATATGAACTTCAAAATAAATTGTGGCCAATATGTCCAATAAAACATAGGAAATTCAGAAAGAAACCATGAAAGGATGTGAGAAATTTCAACTGATATATGAGGAGTGTGATGTGTGTATTGTAGAAAATGTTAAAATAGCAGACCAAAGGCTAATGTCCTCTGAGTGGTTTTTACTGCTTTATCTGGTTCTGTTTTTCTGACACACAAATGACTGCACATTAGTACATAAAACACTAGGTTAGTACCCATATATTCTCTAAAGCTGGTACTTCCAGGTGATGATTGCGAAGATGGCTGTTAACTCTATTTTCACAGTGCATTCCCCCTGAACAGTGACTATACTACAAACAATCCTCAAGAGGACTAGGAATAGACCCCATAGGTCGGCTTCACTTGAATGCCGATGTCTTTTGCTGTACAAAAGCATTTTAGTTTCATGAAGTCCCATTTGTCAGTTGTTGGCTGTGCTATCAAGGTACTGTTCAGAAAGTCTTCACATGCTAGTTGGAAAGTATTGCTCTTTTCCTCTGATAGATTCTGGGTATCAAGTCTTATGTTGAGGGACTTCGTCCATTTTTTTATTTTGGACTTTTATTAGGAGTGAGAGGAAAGGATGCTTCATTCTTTAATATGTAGCTCAGTTAGACCAGTACCATTTTTGTTGAAGATGTTGTCTTCTCCAATGTGTATTTCTGGCCTCTTTTTCAAAATTCAAAATTTCAAAATGTATAGCGTTTTATCTGGGTCCTCAACTCCATTCCATGTGTCTATTTTTAAGACATCATTATACTGCTTTTATTACTACAGCTCCATATTATAAGCTAAAATTAGGGATGGTAATTCCTCTGGTAGTGTTTTTTACTGGGGTTGGGGGGTAGTGTGTACTATCCTGGGTCTTCTGTTTTCCCATGTGATTTTGAAACTTTTTTTTTTTCAATTTCTGTGAAGAACTGCATTGAATCTGTTAATGGGGCTACACTGAATCTGTAGATTGCTTTGAGTGGGATGGCCAGCTTCACAATATTATCCCGCCAGTACATGAAGATGGGAGGTCTTTCCACCTCTCTGCATCTTCAGAAATTTCTTTCTTCAGTATCTCCAAGTTTTCATTGTACACCTTAGTTAGCTTTATCCTTAAAAAGTTTTTTGAGGCTATTGTGAATGGGAACATTTCCCTGACTTTTCTCTGTATGATCACCATTGGTATACAGGAAGGCTACTGATTTTTGTTTGTTTGTTTTAGTGTGCTGGCTAGTCTTGTGTCAACTTGACACACAAACTAAGAGTTATCTGAAAGAAAGGAACCTCAATTGAGAAAATGCTTCCATAAGATCTGGCTGAAAGGTATTTTTTTAATTAGTGACTGATGGGCGAGGGCCCAGCCCATTGTGGGTGGTGCCATCCCTGAGCTGGCAGTTCTGGGGTTCTGTAAGAAAGCAGGCTGAGCAAGCCATGAGAAGAAAGCCAGTAAGCAGCACTCCTCCATGGCTTCTACATCAGTTCCTGCCTCCAGGTTCCTGCCCTGACTTCCTTTGGTGATGAACAGCAATGTGGACGTATAAGCCAAATGAACCCTTTCCTCCCCAACTTACTTTTTGGTCATGGTGTTTTGTCGCAACAATAGAAACAGTTAGTTTGTGTCCTGCTACTTAGCTGGTTTTATCAGCTTTAGGAGATTTCTCGTGCAGTCTTTAGGGTCTTTTGTATATAGGATTGCATCCTCTGCAGATATTGGTACTTTGAGCTTTTCCTTTCCTATTATATCCTTTTGTCTCCTCCTATTGTCTTACTGCTTTAGGAAGACTTCAAGCACCATGTTGAGCAGTAGTGGATTAAGTGGACACCTTTGTCTTCATCCACATAGATATGCTTCAGGTTTTTCTCCACTTAGCATGATGAGGGCTGTGGGCTTACCGTATATTATCTTTGTTAGGACATGTCCCCTGTATCCATAGATTCTCCAGGGCTTTTATCATGAAGGAATGTTGGATTTTGTCAAAGGCCTTTTCTTTACCTAATTAGATGACCATGTGGTTTCTGTCCTTGAAATTATTTATGTGATAGATTATAGTTATTGATTTATCCATGTCGAACCATCTCTCTATCACTGAGATGAAGCTGACTTGATCATGGTAGATAACCTTTTTGATTCTCCTTTTCTCAAAAAAAAGAAGATCTGGAAGGGTTCTATCCCTTTTTATTTTTTATTTTATGGAATACTTTGACACATATTGCTGTTAATTCTTCTTTGAAAATTGTTAGAACTCTGCTCTGAACCTGTTTTCAGTTGGGAGATTTTAAGTTACTGCTTCTCCCTTTTTGGGCATTAGGGTCTATTATTATTTATCTCATTCTCATTTGACTTTGGTGGGTTAAACACTTTTAAAAATTCATCCATATTTCTAGATTTTCAAGTTTAGTGGAGAATAAATTTTTAAAGCATATCCTTAATGAATCTCTGAATTTCCTCAGTGTCTGTTTTAATGTCTCCCTTTTTATCTGTAATTTTATTAACGGGTCTTCTCTTTTTTTAGAGGGGGAGTTTTATTGCTTAATTACTTGTCAATCATTTTTTTTTTAAAGAATCAACTCTTTGTTTTCTGTTTAATTGTATTTTTGTTTCTATTTTATTAATTTCAGTCCTGATTTTGATTACCTCATTCCTTCTACCGTTTTGGGATGCTTTCCATTCTTATTTTTTCCAAGTTTGTAGGTGCATCAAGTTATTTAGATCTCTCAAATTTTTTGATGTAGATATGAAGAGCTATAAACTTTCTTCTTAGGCTCACCTCCACTGTGTTCCATGGATTTTACTATGCTGTTTTTATTTCATTCAGTTTTAGAGTTTTTAAATTTTCCTTTTAAATTTCTTCCTTGACTACATTATCATAAAATAGTGTGTTGTTTAGTCTCTGTGAGTCTGTAAGGTTTCCTTACTTTCTGTCCTAGTTAGGGCTATGATTGCAATGATGAAACACCGTAACCAGAAGCAAGTTGGCTTATACTTACACACCACAGTCCATCACTGAAGGAAGTCAGGAACTCAAGCAGGGCTGAAACATGGAGGCAGCTGCTGCTGCAGAAGCAGGAGTGCTACGTATTGGCTTCCCTCTCCATAGCTTGTTCAGACTGCTCTCTTATAGAACCCAGGGCCACCAACCCAGGGATGGCACCACTCACAATGGGCTGGGCCTTTCACCATCAATCACTAATTAAGAAAATGCCCTGCAGGTTTGCCTGCATTCACATCTTACAGAGGCATTTTCTCAACTGAGTTTCACCCCCTCTCGGATGACTCTAGCTTGTGTCGAGTAGACATAAAACCAGCCAGCACACGTCCCGTTGATGTTGGTATCTAGCCCATTCCATTGTGGTCAGATAAAACGCAGGTAATTTTTTTCAGTTTTCCAGTATTTGCTAAATCCTACTTTGTGTTTTAATATGTGGTTGACTTTGACTTTGGAGCGAATTACCTTTGCTGCTGAAAAGAAAGTGTATCTAGTGTTTTGGTGGAATGTTCTATAGATCCCTGTTAAATCCATTTAATGTTATTTAACTCTAATGCTTGTTTAGCTTTTGTCCGGATCCCCTGTCAACTGGTGAGAGTGGCGTATTAAAGGCATCTTTTCTTTTTGCCCAGACATCGCTTTCATCCTCTCTCTGCTCTTCGTTTTACTAATGGGTTTCATGTGTCTTGGTTTGTTTGTTTTTTTTCCTTAATGATTTTGAATTAATAATATGCTAACATTTAGAATAGTGTGCTAATAAAAATTTAAAAAATCTGAGCCAGAGGAGAAAACTAATATACAAGATGTGAAAGTACCCACTCCTTCCCACTCTGCACTTCCTGTTGCCTGTGTGGGGGGTGGTATTTACCCTCTCCAGGCATCTTCACTAAGCATGGAAAAGACTCTAGCAATAATTATGCTAGGTCATTTGGCAAATTTGGGACAATTCCAGACACAAATGTATGGTCATCCTACCACAGCTACCGATTTTGTAATAGCTACTTAAATATTCTCTAGTGTTTATTCAATTAAAAGAATGTGCATGACTATTCTTATATATCCTTTCCCTTTATGTTTCAAACCTGATCTTAGGGTTTCTCAAACTCAGATGCTCCAGTGAATCTGTAATACCATTTTAATGTGGGTTCTGTAGGAAAAACATTTTTAAATACAGCTTAAAACAGTCTATTGTTGAAACTATCAAATGCTGCCAACAGTCCAGTAAGGCAAAGACAAGAACATTCACTGCCTGGTCTTGAAGATAACTTAGTGGCCCTTTCTAGAACTGATCCAGGTAAATGGTGTGAGGGGATAAGGCCTTATGTTTCAGGTTGAATGTAAACGAGAAATGCATCAGCATAAGCTGCCTGAATGCAAATTTACCTAGAAGTACAAATGAGATAGCTAAACATTCGGGAGAGCTGCTGAGAACACGTGGGGATGAAGATTCTTCCACTTCTTCCAGAGTTTGTTCCTGGACAAAGCAGGAGCACCAAGCAGTCTACGCCAGCCTTGGTGTCGGGACTGACCCCTGACATACACAGCTCTACTCTTCACTAGCGACTGTTTTAACAAGAAATGATTATAGGAAACATATTACATTCACCTCAGTGTGACTACCAGAAAACACAGAAATTTTTTTTTTAATAATAACCTGAATACTCTTGTAAGATTAAAAACCCTCCATCTAATTCTATCAATTGTCTCAATTCAAATCTTTACTGTGGCTATACAATTTTGCCGGTTTTTACTTTTTCATTGAAAAAAAATACAAATTCTTAAAACAAAATGGGAATAAATAAGGCAAAAACTCACCTGGGATTTGTTCATTTTCTGCTCTTAGTGGAGGAGGGAGAGCTGAGGGAGAAGGAAGAAGGATGTCAGGAGACATTCGGCCTGCCAGGTGGTTCCTGGATTCACATGTTTAAGCCCCTCCATACAAGGTAGTTACTTCAAGTGTGGTTCTAACATACACTGACTCTATGTATCTTTCACTGAATGAATGCAAATACTTTTTCTTATATCACCCAACTTAGAGAAAAGCTGAAAAGATGAGAAGACACATTCAGCAAATAATCTAAAGGCGAATATGCTACAGATGTGTCCAGAGTGAAGATCAAGGCGGGGTGAGGAGGTCGGGACATAATTGTTTATCTAACGCCATTAATCTCTTGAAGTCAGATAATTCAAGAAAACTTGAGAAGAGGGATGAGAATTTTTAAGGAAATTTAAAATTTTCAAAATGTGCTCCAAGCTGTTTGCTTACAATTCTCAAATCTATCTTTTGATAAACTTTGATTCTAAAACGACAAAACCATCTGAGGGCCTTGGGTGTGTCACTAAAAACTTGCAAGATGTTCTTAGATTCTCAGACTTTAAAAAACAAAAAAAACAACTTACAAATTAAAACTCACCTACACTACTGTCCGGTGGACACATACTGCAGAAAAGCACGACCCTCATCATCTTCCTACACGCTACCTCTGGATAAGCCAGTGTCTAAGAGACAGCCCCTCCATGGTCAGCAAGTTAGGAGGGATGCTTGGGATGTTTAGGAAGGGGCGGCGACAGCAATTCCGGACCTGTGGCTGGTGAGCCTCTCACCCCTCATCATTTTCCAAAGTGGCATTCCCTGGACAGCCTCGGTGCACCCATCTCTCTCCGCTCCAGCTCACCTCTCTCGCCTTAAACTTGTCCCAGACTTTCGGCGGGCACACAGTCTTCCATGGTTTCAGGACACTGTCATTACACACAACAAATGAGCGAGTATCAAATTCAGAACTGGCATCGCGGGTGCGTGAGGGGCAGAAGGCTTGGTGGCTAGCTAGGCCGGCTCTTTGCTCTTCCGCTCCAAACACAGCGCCCTAGGGACCAGTCCACAGGCCCGCAACAAGGATGGGCTCCCTGCGACCCTTGCAGGATAGTCCCTGCACAAGAAGTGG
The DNA here is from genome assembly GCA_026225945.1 of Cricetomys ansorgei. Lineage (NCBI taxonomy): Eukaryota > Metazoa > Chordata > Mammalia > Rodentia > Nesomyidae > Cricetomys > Cricetomys ansorgei. Next base: position 88,579 of record JAMJFZ010003368.1, on the reverse strand, counting down.
CAGCAGCTTTAAAAACAAACAACAAAACACAGCAAGTATTCCTAACAGCCACACTGTGCAGAAAAGGAAACCAAGTCTCGCGTGGGGTTTTCTAGCCCAGTAATTCATTCACTCGGGACCCAGCCTGCCTGCTCGCCCCCATATCCCAGCACCTGCCCCCCGCCCCCGGCAGCCACAGAACGCACGCGTCACGGCGTCACGCTCACGCCACGCATGCGTCAAGTCCTCACGGTTCCTCCCTACAGCCCCGCACCTCCCGCAGCCCGGTGCACAGAACGCGCACGCGCGGCAGGAGCCGGCGGCCCTAGGTCTCCTTCGCGGAGGTGCGGGAGCGTCCGGACCCCGCCAGCCGAGGAACCCGCTGCGGACAGCCGCCTGGACGGCCCCGAGCTCCCAGCACCCTCCGCCCGGGGCTCACCCGCCGCTCCCGCAGTGCGCGGAGCCCAAAGCAAGGATTGCTTCCCAGGAGGGACGCGCGAGACCAGGGAAGGACCTGGAGCGGGGATGCCGCGTGCGCATGCGCAGAGGAAGGGGCGGTGCGCCCATCTAGGATCCGAGTAGGGTCCCCGTGTCCAGCGCTGGAGGGGGTGTTGCCTGGGGAACAGGCAACAGCTCTTGTCTCACCCTCAGTTGTAAAATGATGCCGTGGACAGCTTCTAGGAACCAGGATTCCCATGAGAATCAAAGGCGTTTACAGTGTAAACACAGTCTTGTCAGACGCGTCGCTCAGGACGGGGCTTTCTGGCACCCCATACCTGTTTCTGTACCCTGTTAATCCTACCTAGAGCCAGCATTCTGTCAGTACCCTGGAGGTGGGGGAGCAAATCAGTATAGTCTCTACACTCAAAAATCTAGTGCTTAAGTTGAAATGTTATCTGGTGTTGGTATTTGTTACCTGAACAACTGAATATTTTGTTGACATGTTCAGATTTCATGGGTGTAGCAGCTTCCCTGTCATAGGTAGAAAACACAAACTTACATCAGACTTCGTGGTCCTCTGGCTCTTAAAATCTCTGCCAGATCTTTTGCAATGTTGCCTGAGCCTTGGGTGCAGAATAAGTTGTGTTGTAGATATATCTTTGGGGCTGAGAACTCCATCCTCAGTTGCTATCTTTATTTTGGCAAGTTGTAACCTAGCCAAATGTATCTGTTAGGTAAAAATCTACCCCCAGGTTCTATTTTTATTAGTTGTTTGAAAATTTGATACGTGTATACAACTATCTTTATTGTATACATTCCTACTCCCTTCTTCGAACTCTCCCTGCCTCCGCCCAATACATCTCCCTCCCAGCTTTTTAACTAGTTAAAAAAAAATTATCCACCGAGTCTAATTAGTGCTACCCATGTTTACATGGGTGTGGGAACATGGGCAGCATACTAGTGGCCACTCTCCCACCCCAGAAAAATGACTCTCCCTCCCCAATCTTTCCTTAAAAACTCTGGGCTTTTATGGGTGGGGGAGGTATTTTTGTTATACAATTTCAAGTTCTAGATACAGGCAAGAATGATAATTTAATCTGAACAGTATTACTTTTCATTTATGAAGTTACACTTGGGTCATTTCTTTTTATAAATCAGAATCAACAATCAGCGTAAATGCTAGCAAACTCTTGAGGGCCACTGATACTTCAGAACATTCCTTTGAAGCAAGAGACTAGCTATCCAATCTCCAACAACAAAAACTTGCTTCACTGCTTCCTTCAGGTTCCAGTTCCACATACTCAAAACTTAATAGTTTAATTTTTATTTGTGCATAAACTGAGCTATTTCTTCCACAGGCTCTGGGACTGGCCAGAGTCTGTCATTCAGCTAGCTTCATCCAACCAATGATGAGTTGGGTTGCGGGGGGGGGGGGGGGGGGGGGGGGGGGGGGGGTGGTGGTGGTGGTAAGAAATCTGTGCTCACTGATCAAGGACCAGTGGCCTCAATGTGGATAGCTTGTTTCTTTGTGGCCTGGTCTCAGAAGAGCCCAGTGTTTCACATAGTGGTTAACTTTAATGAGGATAGTGGAAGTTGCTGAAGCTCCTGGAAGGATAGCCCTAGAACATAGACCTCATTCACCCAAGCAAAAGCATTCACAGGCCAGATCAGATTGAAGGATAGGGAGCCCCCTCCCCCTTATAAACAAAGGGACACTGGGAAGGAACCAACAGTGAATCTTTGACCATCACACTAGCAAGTGGAGGGGTGTGTTTCTAAGTCCTAATAAAGCAAGAATGATTCAAAGTAGGGGAGATGTGGGGGGGGGGGGGAACGACTGGTGAGCTTTTTAAAACAGTCCTGAGAGACTGGTTGAGTTTTAGTGTAAAAACCTAACACCAGTCCAAGGCTGAGGCCAGTCTGTTAACTTCCAAAGCACAGAGCGAAACCTCCGTCAGGCTTCCAGAAACAGAGCTGTCAACAGGCTGCTGTGGCTACCGGAGAAAGTGTATCTGGCCAACCACTATCAACACCTGTCTTGTTTAGGTGGTTGCTAAGTTATGGCTTGAGACAATGGCTAAGAAAGTGTCAGGTTGGACAAGAGAAACATCACAGTCTCATCAGTTACCTAGGAAGAGTTCAAAATTTAACATTTGAAGGATGGATGGCTTCTACCAAATGGGTGCTGTGTTCATAGCATGATGAAGCCAAGTTAAAACCTCTTAAGGATCGTCCATATGAAATACAGAAACACTTAGGTTAGTAGTTAACTGGAAATAGGCATTATGTTAGTTGTTACATTAGTGGGCTGCTGAGATGCCTTAGAAGCGCACTTGCTGCACAAGGCTGGGGACTCTGGTCTCCAGATGCCATGGTGGAAGGGGAGAATAGACACCTGGAAGTTGTCCTTCCCACATGTGGGCCGGAGCATGCCTGTGGTCCTGCTCTCTCGCTCTCGCTCTCTCTCTGTCTCTCTCTCACACACACTAATAATAATAAATTATATAGACAGCATGTTATTATGAGGTAATTAGAAAATTGTAAATGACACAGGAAAAATGAGTCATCAACTTGGAAGAAAATAAATGAATATCATGGGAAAAGATCAATTGAAAACTCAATTTAATTGAGGCAATATTTATTTCATATATTTGCCACTCCACCAGAAAAATTCATTCCAATCTTGTAACAATTCAGTAAGTAAAAAAAAACATTTCTTTGGGAAAAATACTTCTAAGCCCAGGCTTTTTCACATATAAATACAATGCACAAAATAAAAATACTTCACAGAAATCACCCACCCATATACTGCTGCATCGTGTTTGGTAAACGGAACATTTGTAAGAGCGGGCTCAGGACCGGCTGCGGTGTGTGCGGCTCTGAGGAACAGAAGCATACATGGTAAAGTGCCCAGTCATCCATGTCTTAGGCTCTCTTGGTCATGTGGTCTGCTTCTGTTAGCGCTGCTAGCACAGTATGAAGGCACCCACAGGCTGCACGTGAGCAAACGCGTTTGTATTAGTGTTCTCAAAGTGCTTTGTTTACAGACGCTGAAATTTCGTTTCATACAACCTTCATGTGTCACAAAATGTTTAATCTTTTGGCAATAATTGAATAATATAAAACTAAACTCAGCTTACAGGCTACAAAACGGGGCTGTGGATTCGGCCAATGGACCTCGGTTCACCAACCCCTGGCCTTGCCTACTCAGGATCTGCTCCCGAGTCACTGTGGGGAGATACCCAACCAAATCAAATCAAGGCACTAACAGCAGTGAGGTGGGAGATAAACGGTGGGTTGCCAACCTTTTCACTGTGTTTTTTTCAGAAATACAAATTAATGAGAATACTATCTAATGTCTAGTTCTTATGTTTTACAGACACTGTTCTCAATGCTTGAAAATACCAACATATTTCAACCTCAAGGCAGTTCTAGAACGTTACTGTCATCACTCTTACAGAAAAGGAAGCTGAGGCACAGTGAAAGTGCCTGGCACGTCCATGCTGGGATCTGGGTCACGGCAGTAGGAGCCTAAGATCTCACTTTCAGCCACTACACCATGTTGCCTCTGCTGCCCAGAAAAGGAAGGAGAACCATGAGGTATTTCTCATACGACATACTAATACAGATACCACCGATATACAACGTCCATAGTAAGATAAGTAAATGCCACTGCTTTGGAAGCAGCTCAGACTTTGTTTCAAATGCATCTCTAACCCGAAGTTCAGCTGACCACAGTACAGCTGAACGAATTACAAAAACATTTGTTTCTTTTGAACAGTCCACTTATTAACATATCTGCACCCATCTGTAAGTGCCAGGAAATAGACAAAATGACGTACTATGCTTTTAAAGTATGCACGACCGTATGTTACAGTAAGAACGGGAATCGCTGCTGATGTGATGTGACACTTCTCACACATTCCAGCTGCTGAGCCCAGGCACAAGGATGCATGGCTTCCACGTGCAAGTCACACGTTCACAAACAGGTTTTGGAGATACACACATACACACCTACGTCCTACATGTCAAAAGACTTCTTTGTCTAATGATGTTTCCTGATTAGTTTTGCTCTTTAAATAGCTTGACATAGGTGATAGTCATTGGGTTCTGTTTCTCTGGTTTGTTTCTTTAGGTAATAAAAACCACCTTGGAACTGGCAACAGGACACAGTGTGATTGCTGCTTTCAGTGTATACTAATTTTTGTTAAAAATATTTCAATACTTAAGATATCTACATAGGTATGATTGAAGTATCGACATGATTAACATTCGTGATGGGTATGCTCTTGACAAGGCCCCATGCCTGCTGCAATCGGTGCACTTGTCTGCCTTGGTCTTTTTAAGACGAGTGTGCCTGCGTACCGAGAGACTCGGAGTGCTCTGATACCCGCAGGACTTCCTCACTCTGGGCACTTTGCACACGGAGTGCTCGGCGCTATGACAGAAACCTTCTGGACATTCGCTTCCTTACAGGATTCCTGCCCCATGTTATTTCTATCTGGCAAGTAGTGTGACTCTGAAAGAAAAGGCTCTTCCGTGTTTTCTAGCTCGCACATTCTCTGCCATGTTTCCTGACATTTAGGAAAGTCAAGCGTATTGTAAAGTTCTCCCTCATATCGTCCCAGAATTTCTTCTTGTGCATGTGCTGATAATTCTATAAAGAAAAACCATGTGGCTGACTTTTTTTCTCTTGATAGTTAGAAGGTTCTCCTTCGTGTATGGATTACAGCAGATGGATGGATGCTGGCGGGAATTCTGAACTCACTACTTGTTACTTTTCCCCTTCTTGTTGTGTGTCTTCTGATGGGCATTGAGTTGTGACTTCTGGATAAAGTGTTCCCCACACTCCTGGCACTCATAGGGCTTCTCCCCTGTGTGCTTTCTCTGATGTATGACAAAGTGTGACTTCTGGGAAAAGGACCTCCCACACAACTCGCACTCATAAGGCTTCTCCCCCGTGTGAGTCCTTTCGTGTAATCTGAGCACCGAGTTCACAGAGAACGACTTCCCACACTCTGTACATTCGTAGGGCTTCTCCCCGGTATGCTTTCTCTCGTGTTTGGTGAGGTCTGATTTATAGTAAAAGTTTTTCCCACACTTACTACATTTAAAAGGTTTCTCCCCGGTGTGAGTTCGCTGGTGCACCGTGAGGGCTGACTTCTGGTAGAAGCAGTTCCCACACTCCTTACACTTATAGGGTTTCTCTCCTGTGTGAGTTCTCTGGTGTGTTTTGAGGTGTGAATTCCTAGAGAAGAGCTTCCCACATTCCTTGCATTTATAGGGCTTCTCCCCTGTGTGTGTTCTCTGATGGACTGTGAGGTGTGATTTTTGAGAAAAGAACTTCCCACACTCCTTACACTGAAAGGGCTTCTCCCCTGTGTGTGTCTTTTGATGCACCAGGAGGTATGCCTTCACATAGAAGAACTTCCCACACTCCTTACACTCAAAAGGCTTCTCCCCTGTGTGTGTTTTCTGGTGCTCCATGAGGTGTGGCTTCTGGTAGAATGATTTGTCACACTTGTCACATTCATAGGGTTTCTCCCCTGCATGGATTCTCAGATGTCTAGTGAGGGACGACAGGTGGTAGAAAATTTTGTTACATTCCTTACACGCATAGGTTTTATCTCTGGTGTGGACTTTCTGATGTACTGTGAGGTCTTCATTTTTATAGAAAGACTGCCCACATTTCTCACATTTATAGGACTTCTTGGTATGTGTCTCCTGGTGTGCTACGAGGGAGGACTTCTGGCAGAAAGACTTTCCACACTCACGGCAATCATAGCTCTCGTGCTGGCTGGGAGTTTTCCGACGTTTGGTGAGTTCTCCTTTCCTAGAGAGAAAGTTCCAAATTCATTAATAGGACTTTCAAAGCTTTTTTGGTGCTGTGCATTCTCTGAATAACTTTGAGGATGACACTGATAACCTTGTCAGGTTCATAGCGCGTCTTCACTGTAAACACTGATCGACGCCGTGACTTGATATCCTAGAGGGTGAGGCTTCTCCCGAATTCCACCTCGGGGTTTCTTGGTGGCCAGACTATACTTTCTATAATGAAGCCTCCCTTAGTGCATACTTCAAAAGAAGGAAAAGATAACTACAGAGCTTGACTGTCTTGATCCTAAATCACAGCCCTTCAGGAAGGTATTCTCCTTTGGGTCACATTCTTTGGGATTCATTCCAGTGCCAGTTTTTACCATACTTCATATTAATTAACAATTTTTCCCACTTCCACCATTTCAACAAGACTATTCTTGTCCACAAAGCTTCTACCCTATATATTGATCTTGAACTTGCCTTGTATTTCCAGCCTGGAGTTCCTGGTGTTTGGCTCTGGGGTCCTGAGCATTCCGCCGCTTGTCTACAAAGGAATCAAGATTTTAATACACCATTGTGACTAAAGATTGTTCTTATCCGTCAGGCAAATCTGTCAAGACAAAAGCACTCGCAAAGGAAATTTCCCTCTCTATCATTTGTGGCAGTTAGTTTTCATTGTTAATACAATCTAGAGAGTCTAAAGGAAGATTTATCTCGATCTGGCTGACCTATGGGCATGTCTTGATTATGGTCATTGATATGGGAAGTGGTAGCCTAAAAGCGAAAGGCATTGCACCCTGGATTCAGGTCTTGAATTGCGTGAGAATAGAGAAATCTAGCTGAGCCACAGGCACACATGCGTTCTCTCCCCTGACACCAGTATTTCCTAGACACAGCTGCCCATTACTTCTTCCTATTCAATGTACTGTTCACTGTCCTTAAAGAGCTAATGGCCTTCTCTGACTCCCGCACTCCTAACCCACAACGTATTTTGTTCTCTGATCCACGATCTCGTGGATTTTTTGTCTCGACTTTCACCTCCAGGCTTGTAAAGTTATGTTGCTAGAAATGTCAGAGGTATTTCGGTTTACAATCAGGTCTCCTTCAGTACCTGCTGAGTGAGTATCAGGGTTTGTTAGACGTTTGTTTTTGACATCAGAATGACAGGGAAGTCAAGGCAGAAACCTGGAGCAGCTAGTCACACCCATAGTCAAGAGCAGACAGTAACTGGATGAAGGAACTAATGGACTCACACACAGGTCTTCACACCTACAAACACAGAGCACTGTTTGACAGTGCTCCTGGCAGATGCCTGAAACCACAGATAGCCCTGCACTGTACAGCCGATGGCTTTTCCCCGAGACGTAATTTCTTATGATATACTTTCTTCCTCATTAATACAAAGACTCACTTTAAGGTTTCATTTGGCATAGCTGAATTTCCAGGATCGCTACCCTTGCGCTTTGGGGCTGTTAATAAGTAAAATGAGAATTTCTTGCGCACAAGCACTGTGGCCCTTCCACAGCTGATCTAAGAAGCAAAGTAACTAATGTGAGTAGCGCACGCAGTGTGGCTGCGGGGGAGAAAAAGAGGATTCCCGTTAGTGGAGAACGGCGCGAGACCACGCTGCTCAGAATGGCACGGGCTTTAGATTTTATGAATTAATGATCTCTGGAATTCTTTATTTGGTATCTTTGGACTGCAGTCAGCCATGGATCACTGAAACCACGAAGGAAACTGCAGGCAGACTCGGGTCACTGTAATTAGCGGTAACCATACACATAAACGTGTGCTCTGCTTCATCTGTCCAGAGCAATGTAGATATCAACAGTAAAGTGAATTTCTCAGAACATAGATTTCCTCATGTGCTGAGGAATATCCCTGTTGTTTAGGCATCTGCTCTCCATATAGGTGGCTTAATTTTCACCTGAACAAGAGGACCTAGTAACACATACATCTGAAAGGAAGGACAAAAATCAAATAATCAATCAGGGAGACAGACTATCTATATGGATGTGTGTGTGTGTAAATTCCCAGTTGTCGCATCAGAGACTTCCAATCCGGACCAAATCCTGACCATTGAATCCTGCATCTCCAAAGCACCATTATCCATGATTCAAGAAAAGTCATAAAAGTTTTTACATTTTAGTTTCTGTATCTCTGCTTCCAACTTACTACACGGTCCTTAAAAATTATTCCACAGGAAATAAAGGGTGATGTGTTTAAGGTCAACCTGAGGACCAATCTCAATTTTTTTGAAAAGGGAATACTAAAGTCAGATATGACACCAGATAGGAGAAAGATAAAGAGGTCAGTTCTCAGCGTAAAAGCACATGCTTTAGTTTTTAAAAGGGTAGCCCTTGAAGGATTTATTATAAAGCAGAAAGTAGGCAGCATCTCTTGTTAGTAAACATTCATTCTTTCAACAAATATCTAGTGAACAAGTAATGTATACAAGTATTTGCGCTCAGCACCCGAGTCAGAAGGCAGATGAAAATCCCTGCTGGATGCGGAGAGAGTACCTTGGTGTAATACCATATAATGTGAGAGCTTCATGCTAAGAACAAACCCACGCAGAAACATCAGTTCTACCGAAATAAATATGACTGACGAGCAACATAGCGACTTAGAATCAGAACTCAGAGCTTAAAGGCAGAATAGGCTAAGAACAACAGGCATTTTGTTGTTAGTAGAGAAAAGGCGAAAGATAGCATGTGAAAATATTTTCAAAGTCATAGTTGCATGCGCCAGTAGTAGGGGATAATTGGAAATCTGAAAACGAAAGATAAAAACATGAGCTAAGATAGCACAGGGATTCTATTTCCCACAGAGGAAAGAGATATAAACCTGGCTTAAGAATGTCTAACAGGAGAGGGATTTATATGGAAAAGAAAAACGGGTGTGATTTAGGATTCAAACAGACGCGAACTATAGACAAGTTAGGGAGATTCCTGAGAAAGCGCTTGGAAAGGCATTCCTGACAAATATTTCAAAGGGTCACGGGCAACATGACTTCTTCCTAACTCACCGGCACGCCTCCGTTGTGGAAATTCTACGTCTAGTATCCACGGCTCTTTCCCCTGCTTCAGCCTGGAGATCACACTTGGCTTGACCACACGATAACCTATTAGTGATAAAATAAAAGAAAGGATGTAAATCCCTTGGAAGTGAGGTTACAGTGTCAGGAAAACAGTCACAATCTCACATATGCTTCACAAATTTATTCTCTAAACGAAGAGGGAGGGCCAGGTGGTGGCGCACACCTGTAATCCCAGCGCTCGGGAGGCAGAGGCAGGCGGATCTCTGTGAGTTCGAGGCCAGCCTGGTCTACAGAGTGAGTTCCAGGACAGCCAGAGTTACAACAGAGAACCCGTGTCTTGAAAAAAAAAAAAGAAAGGAAGGAAGGAAGACAGAGGAACATACATATTTTTCTGGTACTCCCAAATGGATTAACTTTGAATCATGAAACAAAGTATCACTCGGCTTTACGCGTTGCAGCAAATGGGAGAAGAAATGGCAACTACCGTGAGTCACGTAAGGAAAGTTCTCTCACCCACTGAGACCAGGTGTCTGTAGTTCTCCAGCATCACGTCTCTGTAAAGGGACTTTTGAGAAGCAGTCAGTAACTTCCATTCTGCCTTGCTGAATTCCACAGTAACATCCCTTAACGTCACAGGTCCCTGGAACAACAATTCCACATTGTTGAAGTGACTACCGGAAGGCACAAAGGATGGGGGGTAGGTCAACATCAGAGCACTCGCTTAGCATTTGCAAGGCTCTGAGTTCAATCCCCAGGACTAAAGAGAAAAGAAAAGCTATACATTAAACTAGCTCTGAAGGACCTCATCATATTCACTCTGGACAGCTACAATCAAGCAATTACGCATTCTGTTGAAAAACTTATCTTCTGACAAGGAGGCAAAGATAAAAACCCTTAACATCAATGTGTGCAGCGGATGCTGTGGCAGAAGTATGTACAAGACACAAGGAGCTCCGGTGGCATCGGTTATCTGCACTGTATAAAGCTATTAGATTGTATTAGGGGGTCAAACCATCCGATACAAACTGGGAATACAGCTCATCCTCAGCAAAGACATTGATGCATGAGGGACGGCAACGTTGGGGAACTGTAAATGACAGCATGAGAACACGGTGTAGAACCGAGTTAATTAATTTATGAAGTCGGGGAACAGAACACAAAGAATGTCTGATGCTTTTCCTTTGTCCCAATAAAGCGTATCTTTCACACACACGTAGTAGACTTCATGTCATATGTATTTACATCAGTTGTACGAACTTTTCTGGAGGTGACGGGAACAAATGTCTACCACAGACAGGGCGCCAATGCCAGACCAAAGAACAATTCTAACAAAGTCCAACTTGGTGAATCAAAGAGTTTAAGTCACTTTCCAAAGTTAAGTTAAAAAAAATGTAGGCAGATAGTTCTCAGTTTTACACCTGCCAACTTCACCCCAGCCATGATGAATTCTTATCCACCTAGAACTGCATAAGGTGCGTACGACCAGATAAACTGTTATCTATAAATTGCCTTTGACGTGGTGTTTAATCACAGCAATAAAAAAGTAACTAATCTACTCCATCTTTAAGTATTGAGACAGGTCTCTAACTAAACCCCGAGCTCACGGAGTCAGTTCAGAAGACTGGCCGGCAAGACCCAAGAGCCTCAGGTCTTGGCCTCCCCAGCACTGAATTACAGAAATACGTTCTACTACATCTAGCTTTTTGCCCGGGTACTGGGGACCCGAACTCAGGCCCTTGGGCTTGCTCAGCCACACTTTACTAAGACTGAGCCATCTGCACAGTCCCATTTTTAAAATCAATTGGGAGTTAATAACTCCTGGGTAGAAATGAGGATGGGTCCTATAGTGTCTACATGGTTTGGTGGGAGTTTTAATATCATTTATTTTACTAAATAGTCCTGGCTGGTCTTAAACTTGCAATCCTCCTGTCTCAGACTTTTGGATAACGGGATTACAGATGTATGTCACCACTCAATTCTAGTTTCTTTCATTCTGTTGAAAGAAACAATTTAAGGCTATAAAAGTCCCCCATTAAACTTGCTATATTTATGCTTCACAGGATCTGAAATGTAGTATTTCATTTAAGAAGCCACTTGAGGGCACATGCATTCTTCTTTGGGGGTGGAAAAGAGGGAGGGCACAAGCAGGGTTACGTTATACAGACCAGACTGGCCTGAAATATGGAATCCTTCAGTTCCTCACCATGGCTGCTCATATAGTCTTTTAAATTAAATTTAAAAGTTAAAATATTTTTAATTTTCTTGATTTCCTGAAAACACCTTCTTACTATTTTCGTTTTATATGTTTACTTACTGCAATTAGAAATGATTTCCCTTTAGCTTTGGGGGACCTTTCCTCAACTCACCAGGCCACTTCCACTCTTGGGAGTGCTTTTTCCTTTCTTAATACACCATCTCTACTCTATACCTGACTGAAAAGGCACGATGCTTTCTTCATCTCCTCCTGGTGGCTGCTCTGACTTTTACCTAACCTGTACTATGTTTTTTCTTAAACGCTAAGAAAATTGTACTTGAAATTGAAAAATAACAGTAACAAAGGAATTATATCTCTTTTATTACCAGGTGAGTTGGACTTCTCCCCTGGAAATTCGAGGACTTCTTTACTTTTAAGAATGGCAGTTAGCATCCAGGGGGCTTTTAAATATGTAGACTGTGCTCTGATCTTTATGGATTTCTAGACTGTTAGTCTCTTTGGCCGTGTAGTTTTGTTGCCTAGACCCCAGTTTATTCTGTCTGCTTTCATGACTCTGCACTCCCATCACTCTTTGCAGGCGACTTGGTGCTGTCGCTTGTGTCCTCTGGCATCTCACACATTATAATCCCGTTCATATTTCTGCTCCCTTGGGTGTGTTGTATTTTAATCTTTTTATTTTGGGTCATTTTCTGTTCTGTTATTTCTTTCCTGAGTTAATCAATATTGTGCATTCTACTTATTTTTCCATTTTTATTGTAAGCCTCTAATTTCCGTTTTTTAAGGCTCTTTCCCATCACAATTACCTTATACTGAAGAACTGTATTACAGTTTTCCTCTGCTTTTGTTTGAGGGGATAAGCACATCTTTGGAAAAAGTAAGCACGCTTGCTTTCTGCTTTATTCTCGGATTAGTATGATGTGACTATTCGTAACCTCTTTTGAGGGAGGTCTGCACGTGTTCATGCAGGTCCGTGTGCACGTGTGTCCATCTTGGTTTTGTTTTGCTTTGGTTATTTTTTTTTCCTTTGAGACAGGTTCTCTCACTTGGGCCCCGGGTTCACTGAACTTGGCTCCCAGTTGATGGCACTGTCTGGGGAGGTTTTGGTGGTGTAGTCCTCACGAAGGAAGTGTGTCACTGAAGGGAAGGCTTTGAGGTTATATAGCTTCTTCCACTTCATTCTCCGCTTCGTGCTGTGATTGACATTGTGAACTCCAGGGTTCTGCTTCTGCCACCATGCATGTTGCTAGCTGACATGTCTCCCCACTATGATCGGCTCCTGTTCCTCTAGAACAGTAAACCAAAATCAACTCTTTCTTCCAGAGGTTGCTTTTGGTCACTGTATATTATCACAGCAGCAAACAAGTTACTAATATACTCCGCTCCATTCATGGGCACTGGGGGTCAAATTCAAGCCCTCAAACTTGCCTGACAAGCGTTTTACCAACTAAGCTATCTCTCTGGCTTCTAGGAATTTATTTTATTCACGACCAAGTCACAATAAAAGTAGATTTTATTATGATGAGGTATGAGAATATTCTTCAAGTGTTGGTTCAAAATTCAGTTCTTCAGTTAGCAAAGTAAGTCAAATATTTCTAAAAATCCTTGGGAAATCCTGAGGTGTATAAGAAATCAAACTGAGCAAGCAAGGAAGAGCAAGCCAGTAAGCAGCATTCCTCCATGACCTCTGCATCAGTTCCTGCCTCCAGGTACCTGCTTGAGTTCCTGCTCTGACTTCCCCCAGTGCTAGACCATGGCTTGGAAGTTTAAGCCAAATAAACCCTTTCCTCCTCAAGTTTGTTTTAGTCGGTGTTTTTATCACAGCAATAGGAAACACGACATTAACCCACAGCGTTCATACATTTGAGAGTATGAATGGGAGTATAGGTCATGAAGCTAGAAAAGAGACTAAGAGGGAGAGAAAGTGTTTAAAAGAGGAGCGACTGGGACAGGGCACACACAACCTGAAGACAGAAAGGAAGCTACGGGGGGGTGGGAGGAGGGGTGCAAAGTGGGCAGCTCGTGGGAATGGGGGAGAACAGGGAGTAAAGGAATCAGCATATTTTGTTTGAAAATGACAAAATGAATCCAAATACTGTATATGCTTCTTAAAAATCTGAAATCAAGCAACATAGAATTCACCAGAGAAGACCAGCATGGGATTTGAGCAGGCCAAATAGAGAATCTGTAAAATTGACAATGTCCTAGCAGAGCAACACTGGCTGAGCATTCTAGCATGTCACTCCTTACCTGTTACTACAAACTCAAAAAGAAAAGTGACACCATCATCTCAAAAGGTCTGTTCATAATGAAAAATGTAAACTGTACAAACTAGGAGAAGAAGGCACCATGGTTTGGCTCTTAAGTGTCCTTCAAAAGTCTCCATGGCTAAAGGCCTGTTTGGGAGCTGACACAGTCCATGGAGAGCCTCGTCAGACACAGCCGGGTCACTGGGTGGGTGTCACTGGAGAGCACTTGGAACCCTGCACCCTTCTTAGTCATGGTAGAAGAGTTCTTCTCCACCATGACTCCCACCAGGATGTGCTGGTTTGTCACAGACATAAATGCAACTGAGCCAACTGATTGGAGACTAGAACCCTAAAACCAAGAGCCAAAATAACCCACTTATTAGCTGACTGGGCCTTTATTAGAGTGACAATAAAGTAACGCAGAGGGGACTTCCTTAATCGGACCAACAATGTCTCGATGTGATCCGGGCCCACTGTAATGCTCAGTGAATGGCTAGATTCCTTCCCCTTAAGGTAAAGGGGAAACAAAGATGTCTACTCTCAGCATTCCTATTTCAACACGATCCTAGATAGAAACCTAGCCAGGGCTATGAAGAACAGAAAATAAACAGACTACAAAAGGATAAATAAAACCATTTCTCTTTGTAGATAATATTTATGTGACAACATAAAAAAAATCTAATACTTGCGTTAACTAAGGTCAACATTACTTAAATACGTATTTCTGTATAATACTATTAAATACCTCAGTATTAATCCAGCCAAGTATGTGCATGGCCTATAGAGAAATCATATAACAGTTAAGAACGCAAAGACCTGAGTTCAGATGACTACTGTGTCAGTCTTCGGCCAATCGGTATATTTAATATAATTCCAATCCAGTTCTGATAAGGCATTTTATAATTGCCAAAGCTAATTCTAAAATATATGTAGCTTTGCCAGCAGACAGGAAGCAGAAGCAGAACAATATCCACAAGTTTGAGTCAAACCTGTTCTATGTAATATTGAAAGTCTTTCTCAAAAAAAAAAACCCAAACAAACCATGAATTAATTCACTAAAATTTGAATTTATATTTCCCTAATGGCCAAACACGTTGAACATTTTTCACACATGTATCGGCCATTTGTGTTTCTCCATTTGCAAGCAAATTTTGTGTATTTGTTGAATTATTTGTTCTGCTTGTAGTTAAGTCCTTGGGTCTTTATATACTCTGGGTATTAATCCCTGTCAGGTGAACAGTTGACAACGATTTCCTCTCATTCTGCAGGCTCCGCTTCACTCCAGTCTTTGTTTCCTTTGTTGGGCAGAAACGTGTTAGTTCAGTGCAATCCATTCGTCAATGCTCGCAATTCTTTCCCGAGCCACTGGAGCCCTACCCAGGAAATCATTGCTCATCCGTGTATTTGCAAGTGTTTCTTTCTTGTTTTCCTCTGGTAGTTTCAAAGTTTCAGTGTTACATTGGGGGGGGGGGAAGAAGACGTGATAACAGCAGAATGGCTGTCACAGAGGATAGAAACTTTCTTTCAACACTAACTGCCGGTACCTCCACACACCCCTTCCTAGTCCGTGAGGACACAACTGTTAGGCGCCCTCCAAGAAGAAGAGATCAAATCTTCACCAGATCTTCTACACCTTGATTTTGAACTTCTTAGCTACCAAAAGAGGGAGGAAATTAGTTTCTGCTCTTTTTAAAGCTAGCCAGCTTCAGGCATTTTGTCGTAACATCACAGACAGACCTAAGGCAAGTCTTATGTGTTACTCAGTTTGTTTCCCTGGCATGATGATTTTAAAATATGGAATAATTTCCAAAACTAAGAAACATTTATTACATCAACTAATTTCCATTTTATCTCAATGCCCTTAAATAGTACACGGGAAAGGAGTGGAATTAAGATGACTAAGACAGCTTTGAAAAATAACTATCACGTTACCTAGTTGCAGAGTAAGTCTTCAGTTTGTCTCGTCCATGATAGTCTTTCCTTGACTTTCAGTTTAATTTTCACAGAGTTTTGTCGTGTTGAAGTCGGAACCAGGGACCTTGTACACGCCACGTAAGAACTGGATTACATCCACGGCCCCTTTCTTGGCTTCTATGAACGTTTTGAAGAGTGCTAGTCAGAACTGCATGAATTACTTTGCTGTGATAAAATGCCCGGCGAGAAGCAACTCCCAAAGAAGGAAGAGCTTCTTGTGGCTTAGAGCTTGATGGTGCAGTCTATCATGGCGGCAAGGCCCAGCACCAGGGGCTTGAGGCAGCTGCTCACAGTGCAGTCCAGAAGCAGAAAACAATGCTCGTGTCCGCTTTCCTTCTTCATTCTGCCCAAGGCTGCAGCCCAGGGGACGGTGCCACCCACAGTGAGGATTGGTCTTCCCACTAATCTTAAAGTCCTTCACAGACACGAACATGTTTCCACGGTAATTATAAATCCCACCAAGTTGACAATATTAAGCATCACAACCTCACCCCCTTGAACTTGACATCCAACTGTATTATTTTAAATGATATAAAACACTTAACCATCCATACCTCGTGATCTTAGGACGCAAAATGTATTCAGTCCAACGTCAAAAGTCCCCATAGTCTTTAACGGTTCCAACAATATCCAGAAGTTCAAAGTCTCCTCCTAGGCTCAAGCTAATCTCTTAACCGTGAGTCCTCATAACATCATAACGAGTACATACTCACAACATGCTGTCCTACGGGTGAACATTCCAAAATGTAGCAGGGAGGCTGTAGCAAGGAAAGCAGGGGAAACACTGCATCCTGCAGCTCCGTGACCATGACTGAGGATGCAGAGGGACTCACATGGGCTCCGGAAGACTCGGGTCGGCCCACCCTCCCAGCTCTGCTGCCTGCAGCACATATAACTTCTCTCTTGAGTTGGCTCCAACAGGTATTTCCATTTTTCTCAGCAGACATCCCACAGCCCTAACATCTCCAGCATCTTGTGATTTTCATTATAGCTTAGGCTTCATCTTCATAGCTTCCTGGGTTTAGCGAAGAATCCCTTTCCCTCCCAATATTACAAGAGATGCGTGGTATGCCTGGTGATGTTTACTTGACTTGTTCGGTAGAGGAGTGTTTGTCAGTTTTTTCCACGGTAGCTGTATTTCTTTTTCGCACACTATTACTTGAAAACAAACTAAAGTCTAGTTTAGACAAGGAGGCATTTTCATAGGCGCAAACCCTGTCAAACCTCAGCAGAGGGACCCACCGGTCATGTCAAGCACCATACTGGACAGTGGAACCCTGATCATCTGATCTCAGGGGTTTTTATTGACACAGAAGCACCTCATGTGTTCCACTGATACAAAAACTCTGTTCCCTCATGGCTCTGCCAGAGAGCAGTGAGCATGAGGAATCAAACATCTTTTACATAAACCCAACACCCC
The DNA here is from genome assembly GCA_026225945.1 of Cricetomys ansorgei. Lineage (NCBI taxonomy): Eukaryota > Metazoa > Chordata > Mammalia > Rodentia > Nesomyidae > Cricetomys > Cricetomys ansorgei. The sequence continues at coordinate 71,447 of JAMJFZ010003368.1, read as the reverse complement.
CAGCAGATAATACAAAATGCCAAGGCCTAGGCAGCCCTTCCCCCAACAAGGCACAAAACAACCATTTTAAACATAGTTAGAAACAAACTTCTATAACAGGGGACTCATAGAACACCCAAATATAATAGGCTATTGTCATGACTCTTAGTTACCCATAGAACTAGATGGTAAGCCCCTATTGTTTAAAATATCATATATGTGAGTCAAAGACATGGAGAAATCAAGCTGGTTTGAACCTGGAAGCTGTAGCCCTACTGGCTAGCTTTCATAGTTCTGGAAGGTTCTAAGCATAATGAAAAATCACCAGTCATCTTACTTGGCCCCAGTAATGACTGTCCTGGCAATAGCAGCACAAATGTTATGGGAATAATCAACCAGCTTTAAGGCCTGTTTCACAACATAGAACTGATACCTGCTACCATTAACTGGACCAAAAAAACAGTTGCTAGCTAGGTCATAGCCCTATGGAAGAACATACTACTATTAATTTTCTAATAAACTATCCCTATGTTTTTATCATTATACTCACAGATTATATCATCATCATACCCATCTCGCAACCCTCATCAGAGAAGCTTCTATTTGCAGCTGGTGGTAATTAACACAGACTCACAACTGGTCCAGGTGTGGAGAACAGGAGACTGCAGAATGCTCAGACCTAATTGGGACAGGTATATCACACCCTTTTCTCCCAAGTGTCAGGGATCAGTGGAGAGACTGTAGTGCCAGAGGATAAAAACTACAATTAGCTGGGCGATGATGGTGCACACCTTTAATCCCAGCACTCGGAAGGCAGAGGCAGGTGATCTCTGTGAGTTTGAGGCCAGCCTGGTCTACAGAGTGAGTTCCAGGACAGCCAGAGTGACAACAGAGAAATCCTGTCTCAAGGAAAAAAACAACAACAAAATGTTTGTTGGTGGGCATGTAAAGGTGAATGCCTTTAATCCCAGCGCTTTGGAAACAGGCAGGAGGATATCCATTAGTTTCAGGCCAGCCAAGGCTACATAAGGAGACACCGTTAGAAATTAGAAAAACTGTAATTTTTCAGCCAGCTCTTCCAAACATAGAACATTTTCCATGAAAAATCGTCAAGATATTTGTATAAAAACCATACAAGTGCTTGTCCTAAGGTACCAATCGCCACAGTTCAGGGTCAACAGAAGCGCTGTAAGTTAATGTCCCACTCTACCACACAAAATGTTAAAAAGCTGTACACATAAGGGTCAAAGTCTAACAAATTAATAGTTTTTACCGTCACATTAAGGATGAATGTGAGTGGAAAGTATGATAAAGAATCAGGAAAGGCACTATTATTATGACAAGTATGTTCTCATTACCTTTTAATCATCAAAAAGTAATAGTGTTTACCGATCCACTGAGGATATCCTTAAGGAAACTAGAAGTCTTTTACTTAGCTCTTTGCAAAAACCCGAAGATAATAGATTTGGTGTCACCGTGTTTTTACTTATTTGTTTATTGGCAAGCTCTTCCCTTCACTTCCATGCTATATGGAAAGTAAAATATGAATCAAAGCCGCCTTCTGTCTTCAAAGAATCATTCTCAGCTCAGAGCAGAATGCCGACTTATTTACCGAGTCACAAATCTTTTGTGAACAGTATATCTCCTTTGAAATTTCATCAAGGAAATATGAAAAACCTTTACTCCCTCCACAATACATATAACATGTAAACACTGTACAAGAAAATGTAGGAAAATGTACAGCAATACATTTCATATGTAAACAAGACTCACAACTTCTGCTGCTCCACTTCCCTCCATCTTTCCTCAGCCGCTCCCTGCGATCGCCCTCATTGTTTTAAGTTGTGCAAGATAGTTAGTGGTGGGTCACTATTTCACAGCATTAGTGCAAATGTAATTCACTTATTAATAATATGACTTTTGGTGTTCCAGAATCCCTTGAGAGGGTCTGAGGATACTTGGGGCTCTGTAGATCGTATTTTGAGAGTTACTGTTTTATTCAACCCTGAAGTTGATTTTAAACTAATTATACTTTCCTAGTTCAACACAGAGAGTCTCTTTCTTTTTTAGATTTATTTATTTTATTATTTTATGTATATGGATGTTTTGCCCGCACATATGCATGTGCATCATGACCATGCCTGGTACCTGCAGAGGTCAGAAGAGGGCAACAGATCCCCTGGGACTGAAGTTACAGGTGGTTGTGAGCTGCCATGTGGGTGCTGGGAGTCAATCCCGGGTCCTCTACAAGAGCAACAAGTGCTCTTAACCACTGAGCCAGCTCTCCAGCCCCATAGACTCTCTTTCAACAAACCTCATTGAACATAGGCGTGCACACACAGAGTTACACAAAGTGAGGGACAAATAAGTTACTCACCTTGAACTTGTTCATTTTCTGCTGTCTTCTTAGAAAGGGGTTTCTACCCTTTCAGCTGGGAGAGTGAAGTCATAAGAAACCATATGTCACAGTTCCAGGTCTCACCTGCGAGAAATTGCCACACCATGCTTTAGTACTATACTGAGAAGCCGTCCTATTGGCCCAGCCAGCTGAGGTAATGCTCGCCTATCTATTGATAGTTCTGACACTATCTTGATGAGTCTGGGACCTTTTATTTTTTTTCTAAATCTAAACATTTCTATTGTCTGTTTAAAAAACTTATGTCTGCTTACTGACTAACACACACAAGACACTTAAACATTGAATAACAGATTAGTTTCAACAGGGGTGTAGCATATGCAAACAGAGAATCTTAACTAAAGTTGGAATTTTTTTTTCCTGTTAATATTACAAAGCTCCAGAGTTAGAAAGTCATTTCAAAGCTTCCAAACATGAGGCATTTCCTTTTCCTTAAATCACATTTTCTCCAAGCAAAAAGAAAATAAAACACTTCCTCAAGAACTTTTTCACTTACATATGATACTTTGTCTTCGGTTCTTTGCAGGCTCTGTTACTAACATAGGGACTTAGTTTCAATGCTATTATCTTTAAAATGAAAGGAATTAGATAATTGCGAATATCCCTGAACGCGGCCTTTGGTCAAGTTTTGACAGAGGAAAACAAGTCCAGATCCCTGGAATTGACTACTTCTCAAAACATGCTGGATCTGCACTAAAATTTAATTAAGTCTTAATGAACCTTGACGTGGCTCCCAATTTGTTTCTAGTTTTGAAACAAATCTACCCTCAAAAATATCAATTTGATATTGTGGTGATGCACACCTTTAATCCCAGCTGAGAAAGGCAGAGGAAGGAGGTTAGCAAAATCAAGAGCAGTTTTTGATACATAGTGAGAGCTAGGCCAGCTTGTAATTATATAGTGAGACCTTGTTTTGTTTGTTTGTTTGTTTAAGTCATTAATTAATTAAACAAGAGTTTAGTGCCATATTCCCTAGACAGGCATATCAGGTATACAGCTAAAGAAAACAAAAGCTCAAATCCAGCAAGCTGTATGCTCACAAAAAGCCTAATGTATAAGGCCAGATACAAATGAGCCAATCACCAGCATTAGGAAATCGCCTTCATGACAGAGAACATAAATGACTTACAGTTTGCATCTTTTAAAAGAAAATTCTATCTCCGCTAGCAAGGCGGCACACATGTAAACCCCAGCGTTCCGGAGGCTGAGGCGCTCAACAGCTCCCTTCTAGTGGAGCTCCGCGCGTGGCCAGATCGCCCCCCACCCAATCTGTCTCTACTCTGTTCCCTTTGACGGTGTACACGATTCTCAGCTTCTCAGTAAAATTTAATACTGTAAAAGTAGTACTGTGCTTCCAAATAACTGTTCAACAGTCTAACAAAGGCTGGTTGAGGGCTGCAGGAAGAGCCTTAATTAACCTTTCACACTTAAAGGATCCAGAGGAGCTCAGACATTTTTTTAGAAATAGAGCACTTCAGGTAAAATCAAGTATGCTTCATGGCTATGTTCTCCGGAGCTTGAGCAGAAAGCAAGGCACGCATGGCTGCAGCATCGAGGCAGAGGAGGAAAACAATAGAGGATCAGGGCCACCCGCAGGCGCTGGGTAAACCGCACGGTCTCCGGACGCGGGGAGGTGACCGGAGGGCCGGGATGAATGGACCGGGCACTGCGTGCAAGGCAGCATCCCGCCCGGCTGGGTCTCCGCACTCTGCACCCTTGCCCCGCACCGTGCGCCGGGGGCGAATCTCACCTCGGTGACGGCGTCCCCGCGGCCGCCGCTGCAGATGCTCCGGGGCGGCTGAGAGGCGGGCGGACGCCGACGTGGCGGCGGGCACGGCGAGTGCGTCCACGTCACCGGGGCGGTGGCTCAGACCGGCCAGCAGCGGGCCTGCCCTTTCCGCCCCGCCCCGCGCCCCGCCCCGCGCGCCCCGCCCGCCCCGCCCCGCGCCCCGCCCCGCGCGCCCCGCCCGCCGCACTCCGAGGCCCCCAGGCAGGTGGATGCCTCGGCCCTCCGCAACCCCCTTTCCACGGCCCCCAGCTCAGGCGAAGAACCAAACCTCCACAGCTGACAGAAGAGGACTCTGCCCTTGCGCCGAACGGACCTCCTCAGTGAACTACGATTTCCAGAAGCCTCTGCTTCTGCTCCATTTTAGATCACATCGTGAAGTATGGCTCTAAGTGCTTCACCCTTCACCATAGGCATGGTTTTCAAGACGATGCTTGGGCTAGCAAGGGGATGCGATGGGCACCCTGGGCTGGAAGGCAGATGGCTATCTGAGGATGTGCAGTGTACTGAGGGGTAGATTAAGTACTCGGACCAAGTGCACGTGCACATCCAAAAAAAAGTCTCATAGTTTTGCCTTAGGATTGCTAACTTTCAAAACTATGTAAATGATATACGAAACGTGAGAAACTAGTATGTATGTGTGTGTAGATAGATACAGATATATAGATAGAGATATATAGCTATAGCTATATAAAAGAGCAGACACTAAAGAGTCATACATGTTAGCTCCCAAAGGAGAAGATAGTTAACACTAGGTGTGCATTCTTCTCAGAATTTTAAAGTCTTATTGATACAGAATGTCAGGGCTATTGTCTCACTAAGAACAATATACTGAGTATGCAAAACAACTTGTATGTTTATAATGTGTTAATATATAAGTTTGTCAACATTAGTTTGCATTGTGCTAACTTTAGAAATACGGAAATATTAAATATTTCATAAGAAAATTACAATTTACATAAAATGTATTCATATATGTATATATGGTGCCAGATCTTTTAGGAGCAGAGGCTGAACCCTGGCAGCCCTAAGAAGCTAGGCTCACCCACCGGTCCTCAAAAGGACAATGTAAGAGACAATGTTACCGTGTGGAGAAACAGCCTGTAAGATTCAGGGCAAAAGTATTATTGACACAAAAACACAGCTCTCGCCTCAAGGGGGATAAGAAACAGCTTATTCTGGAACCAAATATAGTGACAATAGTCCTGAAGCAGATATAGGTTACCCCAAAGTTCATGTTCCAACATGGAAGCCACTTCATGGAGCTATTTTATTTAATGTACACGGATGTTTTGCCTGCATGTATGTTTGTGCAATTTTTGTTGTTGATTTTTTTTCCAGGCAGGGTCTCTCTGTCGTAACTCTGGCTGTCTTGGAACTCACTATGTAGACCAAGCTGACCTCAAACTCACAGAGAGCCAACTAACTGCCTCTGCATCTTAAGAACTGGGGTTAAAGGTGTGCGCCACCACCGCCTGGCTTGCAATTTTTGATGAAGCCTGAAGGGGCATCTAATCCCCTAGAACTGGAGTCATGGTCAGTTGTGAGCCACAACGTGGGTACGGGGAACTGAACCCTGGTCCTCTGGAAGAGTACCCAGTGCTCTTAACCTCTGATCCATCTCTCTAATCCCGTCACAAAACCTTTACAGTTATAGTACACAGGAAGTCATGAATCGGGACACTTAAATACATTAGAGGAAACATTAGACAGGTAGGTGTCTTAGTCACTGTTCTATTGCTGTGAAAGACACCAAGACCAAGGCAGCTCTGATGAAAGAAGCATTTAGTAGGGAGCCTGTTTACAGTTTCAAAGGTTTAGTCTGTTGCCATGGCAGGGAGCATGGCAGCATGCAGGCAGATGCTGGAGCCATAGCTGAGAGCTGCATCCAAACCTGTAGGGAGAAAGTGAGAGACTCTGGGCTTGGCATGGGTTTTTGAAACCTCAAAGCCTACCCTCAGTGACACATTTCCTCCAACAAGGCCACACCTATCAATCCTTCTAATACTTTCAAGTAGTCCTACTCCCTGGTGACATTCCCTGGGGGTCTCTGCAGACTCTACATGCTGGGAGCCCCAATACCCTGGCAGCGTGGGTGAAGTCTGTTTACAAGGTTCCAGACTCCCTGGTCAGGAATTTCGGCTTACCAGCCATTTTGCCCCTTTCTCCCCTTTGCTGTAATGGCGACAAAAGCCTTTCGTTATGTCTGTATGGCCTAGTAATTAATACCTTAGCTGGCTGGTGTTAGCTGAGAAGGAGAAGCAGCCATTTTTTACTCAAAAGTAATAGTCATTGTAAAATATCTTGCGGGCTTCTAAGTCCTGGCATGAGTAAAGCTACCTATTCATGCCGATATTACATTGTAAAGGCTATTCCTGGAATGGGTGTTGGTCCTCCCAGGAAGAGAGAAGCCTTTAAACAGATAGACGCAAAAGGAGCCTAGACAGAGGAAAAAATAAATACGCACCAAAGAGCTAAAAACCATAAAATAAAAACCTTCTTTGCCTACATGGCGCCCTGCTCTGTTCGAGCCAGATGGAGATATTATTCAGCTAACAGTAACATTCAACCAATTATGGGTTATTGAGTCAAATGTTCTTTCATAGTAAGCAAGATAACCTTGAAGTTTGTAAGTCGCTGGAGGGAGGACACCCGGCTCCTCCCTGGGCATGATCGACTTCTAGGAGTGACTACATCCGCATATCAAACGGGTTCTCTGAAGGCCTGAGCAGCATCTACATACCAAAAAACTGTACTTGGCTTTTTAAAGCCTCTTGCCAGAGCAGTCTCAATCTCTCTCTCTTTCTTTCTCTTAAGAGAAGGAGGGAGAGACTGACAATGTACATTACCAAGGGAAGGGGCTATAAATAAAAGCCTGTTCGGGTAACTTCGTTACACAGGCTCGCATCTTTTCTTTGGCCCTCCTTTTTCCGTAGCAGTGACTCTAAATTAAGGCATACAGCCTAGAAGATTTCCTACACAAACTAATTAGATATCTGTAGCAGTACGCTACAATCTTTTAACCTCAATTGAAGGAAGGAGAAAGAAAAAAAGGTAGAAAGATATCTTCACCTTTTTTACAAGCAGCCCTGATATAGAATGAAAGAAAGGTGGAAATCTCCACAGCCTCTTTTTAGGCTGTCCTAAGCTGGAAGAGGACTAGCTGACAGTGAGTCAGACTAGCGTCTCAGCTCACGGTCTGTAAACTCAATCTCTCCAACCTTTCTTCTTTAGGAATTACCTCACTAACGACAGCAACCCAACCAATGAACCACCAACTAGCGCCCACCCTGACTCTTGGGGCTTCAGACATTTTATACCCTAAGCCAAAAGTTCCCATAAATCCATGCGGCACCCAATCCCAAAAACAAGCTGCAGGTGCCAGAACCACTGCACCTAACCAAATCATAGCCACCTGCACCCGGCATTCCAAACCCAACTTGTAAACAACTACCACAGCTGGGGTGGGCACGCAAACCTAATTCAAATGCCATTTTGCGTTTTTAAAGAAACCAAAGTAACAAAAACTTCTTCCACGTGTTCCTCTACAGCCATCTCCTCCTATAGCCTGTATAGATGTTACAATCACAGCAGTTTAAAAATCGTTTCATTTTCTTCACGTCCCAGTGTCTCCGATGAGAGGACTAGAAGCTAGGTATGTATTTACAGTGAAATAAAAGAGTAAGCTGCCTTTCTCCATTTTAACATGTATATAAGAAATTGAAATTCATAATAAATATACTGGTGGTCTAATTTCTTTGTATAAATTCATAGTGTATGAAGATATTCTGGAAGATAATAAGTGATAAAATACTTTGGAGAATATTGGTTCCAAATTACTTCATATCCAGTCCCCGAGACGTCCGTGATCCTTTTTCTTGTTCTGGCATCAGGCCTTATCTTCATCTCCTGCGCTGTTTGTTCTGCGACTAATTTCTTGAATACGCTAGAATATCCTTGTCTTGTCTTATGCCTTGGTCCTGAGCTTATGAGAAACTCGAAGCAACTAATGTCGCTCTTCATTCCTACCATTATGTTGTTCGAACACTATTTTAACATTACAACATAGCACTTTATAGCCTATGCTTTCTTATCAGGTCCTCAAATACAAGATCTTTATTAAGTTAATTTCTGATGTCTGTAAAGATTCCAGAAACCTGAGGGGACTTACTAATTTTCCTATGGATTCTTAACTTAGCACAGTGGGAATATGTTCCGGATATGACCATCCTCCCGCATGAAGTATAAAGTGAAGCAAATATTCTGAAAGCATCTTGATGAGCCATAAGCAGTCATCACACTCAGGACTCTCCCCATATGTCTTTTTTCATAACACCTAGTCATAACTATTTCAGATGGAAGAGAACTTCCAGGTGACTGTGTGCTTCACCAAGGAGGAGGGGCAGGACCTGGACATCAGTCAGAGATCCTTGATAAGGATGTGATGCTGGAGAACGATAGCCACGCTGTCTCCACGAGTAAGGCTACTTCGTGTGTAATGTGGAATAACACTTGTGTTTCCTTTAGTCGTGAGTCATCCGGGCACTTTGTACCCACTTTGTTAATGATGTTTGGATTGAAATAACCTTGATCAATGCTGGGTATCAGAAGTGCGTGTGATGCGAATGTACATGTAACACTAGCTCAGAGGACAAAGGACATGGAGATCTAGACTATGGCTCTCATCCATGCTCCACTTGGAGCCTGGATGTAAACGATTGTCAAACTCCATAAGGGGCCACCTTCAAAAACAAGGCCACCCACGCACAGCAGGCGCGCTCAGGGATCCGGGGCTGTGGATTTGCACACAGATGTGGGCTCTCAGAGACGATGACACTGTAAATGACAGTGCCGAGGACAGACCAAGGCTACAAATGAGCTTGAGCGGAGTTTTTAGCGACAAAGTAAAGGTTCATACACTATAGTATTAAAGTAATCCAGTATTACAAATTAGATTATTAAAGTAATCTTAAATACAGTCTACTAATCTTCAACTAAGTAAAATATGTTCGTACCTTCTGAAACTAGGAAAAGAGGAGCAAATTAGATCCAGAATAAGTGTCAAATTGAAAAAAATATAATCTACACAGCCCTAGATCCAGAGACAGATGAGTCCTCAGAGCCCAGTGGACCGTGAGCCGAGCTAAAGCAGCTCAGGGTATGCGGAGTGGCCCCGTCTCAAGAAATAAGGGAGAGAACCGAGGAAGCCATCCCTGCATCAGGCTCCAACCTCATTGACAGGAGTAGCGATGGCTTTCTCAGTACAAAAACCAGTGTACCTGTACTGGGAAGGGTATAGAGAAACTGAAACCCTTCTACACTGTTGGTGAGAATGTAAACTGGTACAGTGCGTTTAAAAAATTGAGGAAGTTGAATATTGAGTGTTTTGCCATTTACCCCAGCAATTCTCCAGCAAAGTATATTTCCAACAAAACGTAACATCCAAACATAAACTTGAAGAGAAGTTATTCCTAGTATTGTCCATAAAATTTCAAAGTGAACAGCCCAAGTGTCTACCAAGAGATAAGCAGGTGGAGTGCAGTATACCACACAATAAAGCATCAGTGTGTCACGGAAAGGAGTAAGTGCAGCTATGTGTTACAGCATGGAACATTCTAGAAAACACACAAAGTGAAAGAAGCTATATAGAAAAGACTACAAGCTTTATGATTCTTATATGAAATGTTCCCAAATGGGCAAATAGGTGGAGATGTAAAGCTGTCTCCTGGTTGCTTGGCGTTGTAGAAGTTAAAAGGACTTCAGGGTGATGAAGTATCTTTTTCAAGATGATGAATGTTTGCTACAATTGATTATGATGAAGGTTGCACAGCTCTGCGTATCTGCTAAAACCTATCGAACTGGACACTTTAAATGGGAGAACTGTACCGCATTTGAACCATTTTATTCTCAATAAATCTGCTGCAAGAAAGGTAATTAATGATGTTCTGTGTGTGATCAAGTGCACCGCAATGGAAGATTATTAAAGAGCATGGTGGCACTCAGGAAACTGGAGCAGGAGGGACAGGGACTCAAGGTGATCTTTGACTACATCAGGAGTTTGAAGCCAGCCCGGAATCCTTTTGGATTCTGTCTCAAACATCAGTATTGGCCACGGTATCTTTACTGTTGAATGCTATGGTAAGCCAAAGCTTAGACTTCTATTTACAACTATGCAAATCTGTATTTATAAAAACTGATGAACAGAACAAAGATTGCATGTTTTTGTTTTGTTTTGTTTTTTTCTCTTTACCAAATGGGCCATTGGAAGCTTGTGGTTAAATTGTATTCCTCCATATTCCTCCAACACAGTATAAATGTGTCTTAATGCTAAGTTTGTATGTTTTTCCATTGGGTTGAAGTGTTCAGCTGTCAGGAAGCCTCGGCAGTGGGAAAAGCTCTATTTAAAAGAGAATTTCCAGATCTCAGTCCCACTTGCTACTAGATATCCTGTAGCCACCACATGTGGTGCTGACCCAGGTAGGTATATCCCCTCCCTCCTCCTCCATCCCAATGTGGTACCCGCAGCCCCATGACTGCTGACCAGGGGAGAGCCCTTCCCCTCAGCCTGCCTCCCTTCCTTGGTGTATTGATGTTACATTAAGGAAGGACAGCAGAAATTTCTTGGAGTAGTTTGACCGAGAGCAAGCCCGAATTTGATTCTCCCCTTCCCTCCCTGTGTCTTCTGTGTGTAGTTTATGATCTGTGGCCTGTCTGTTGTGTCTGATTTGTCCCTCTTGCCTGTCTGACATGTCTGTGTGTTGTACCTGTACTTCCTCATCTGCATGTGCCTAACAAAGGGCTTTACTCTGTGTTCATTCAACAGCACACAGACACACAGACACAGACAGACAGACAGACATACACACACACACACATTCTTGGTATGAGAAAGGAATGAGGAATACTTAACAGGGTTTTCCAAGAGAAGTTACTTGGCTAATCCCAACTGACCCAAAATAGCACTCAGTACCACAAACATCTCATCCATCATATTCTTACGTTGCTTCCAACATATATGGGATATCTGGGTTTTTAAAAAAAGATTTATTTGTGCGTCTGTGCACTACATGAATGCAAAACCCATGGAGGCCAGAAGAGGGTGTTGGATACCCTGAGGCTGGAGTTACAGGTTGTAACTGATTGCTACCATGCTTTTACCCTCTAGCTCAGGAAAGAAAAAGGAAGGATAGAAATAAATAAATAAATCTTCACTGCCCTTCACTGCCCTTCTTTTGGCTGTCTGAAGCTTGGGGAGCAGCAGCTGATAGTGAGCTGGATTAGCACCTCAACTAAATATCCTCGAATCGAATTCTTCCAACCGAAGTCCCTCTAAGCAATAACCAACCAACGACCAACAACCACCCCACCCCAGCTTGCTGGCTTCAACCCTTAAATACTTTCTAAGCGAAGTTCCCAGAAGTCCAAGCAGCATGCTATCGTAAGGACAAGCGACATGCGGCAAAACAGCTTATTTTTAAAGAAACCGAAATCACAAATTCCTTCAAAGCATCCTGAGCATGAAGGAAAAAACAAAACCAGATCCTCATTTCTCACTGCACAAAAATCCAAAGGGATTAAGAAACTCAACACGAGCCCCGATCCCCTGAATCTGATAGAGGAGAAAGCAGGGAATATGTTTCAAGGTACAGGCACAGGAAAGGATTTTCAGACCAGCATCGACAGATGGGACCGCGTGAAACTAAAAAGCTCTGTAAAGCCAAGGACACCATCATCTGAATGAAAAGAAAGTCTACAGAGTGGAAAGGAAACTCTATTAACTGTAGACACGACAGAGGTTCAGTGTCTAGAGCACACAAAGGAAAACAACAAGCCCCAAATAATCCAATTAAAAACCGGGAAATCAAACTAAACAGAGGGTTGTCAAAAGAAGAGAAATGGCTGAGAAACAATATCCTTAGCCATCAGGGAAATATAACTTAAAAATACTTAAAAATTTCATCTTACAATCTTACATCTTACAATCAGAATGGCTAAGGAAAGAAGATGAATGATGACATGTATATAGGGGAAAGAGTACTTTCTCTCGCTGTTGCTGGAGTGCAGGCTGGTATAACCACTATGGAAATATCAGTAAGAAGCTGAAAGTAGATCTACCACACGACCCAGCTATACCACTCGTGGACACACACCCAAAAGCCTCTGTATCTCACTACAGAGACACTGGCTCATCCTTGTTCACTGCTACTCTATTTAACAATAGCCAGGAAACAGAAATAACCTAGATGTCCATCCGTGAATAATGAAAATGTGGTACATTTATACAATAGAACGCTTTACATATGGAATTAGGAAATTTGCAGGTTAAAGGATGAAGTTAGAAACAATCATTTTGAGTGAGGTTACTCAGACATTGGAAGACACAAGTTGCATTTTTTTTCCTATTAGTGTATGTTAGCTTTCAATCTTCTGATACGTGTGTCCCATTTGGAATACCCACAGAGGTTAAGAATTTAGTAAGGGGCCATTTATGAGGAGGGGCCTTCAAGGAATAATGTTGTGGGATATTTTAGTTATGGGATCATACTCCTGTGTGTGCTATTGGGGGAAGGTTGCTTCCTGAAGCCTTGCAGCAGGTGAAGGCCTGGCTTCCTACCCATTTACACCTCTGTGCTAGCCAATCAGATCTCCACATGAAGAGGCTATTTGTTTACAGTTGAAGGTTACCGATCAGTATCAAAGGTCTGCAGATCAGAGAAGACTCTGAATCGCCTCCCCAACGCCCCCCACTGTCCTCCCTCTGCTGGCAGACCTTGAGAAGTGTTAGGTACTATTGTTTTGTAATGAAGGCCTGCGTAGGAAGAGAAGGTTATAGGAAATAATAAAGGACCTGGGAGGAGTACTATGAGGAAGAGCGAGAGAGAGCAAGGTCGGTGTGAGGAGGCTATGGAGTGAGTTCTGCCTAAGCCGCCTGGGCATTGGACCCCTGAGATTTGTCTTGGCTCGTGATTAATATATCAACAATGATTTAATAAATAACTTCGTAAAAAATCAACTATGGACTTTTATTAACAGAATGAGAGTTAGAACAGTGTTATAAAGGGGAATGATGGAATAGTGTTAAATTAGGGTAGAGGTGGAGAACAAGATAGAGAATGGACTATGGGGAGGGATAGCAAACACTAAGGCTTATTGGAAAAGCCACATGGAAGCCCACTACTGTAGAAGCTACCAAAAATCACGCTAGCAAATAAGACCTTCCATAACCAGAAAGGATTACCTCTTTTTGAGTTGTTGGCCAATGGGTCACACAGACCCTCAAGCAAGCATTGCAAGCTACTGCAATTCTCTTGGCTGTCTTCCAGAACTCCACAGGTGAAAACCCACATACTCAAGTGCTGGAAGTAGGAAATCAAGTTGGTACTCATCAGCAAGCTTTCTCCCTAATGACTAGCTTAAGGTGCCAGAAGCTGCTATGTATGCTACAGGAGAGAAGTAATAATGGCTGGCCTGGCAAGACATGCTCCCTGGTGCAACACTGGCACAAATGTTATGTGACTAACCAACCACTTTTTGCTTTTATCTAAGGCCTACTGCATAAAATAGAACCCATACCTGGCACTGTTAAAGGGACCAAGAACCTATACACGTCACGGGGCCCACGGGAGAACCCAATCTCTCAATCCTCACCAGAGAAGCTTCTCTTTGTGGTAGATAGCAATTAACACAGAAACCTCAACTGGTCACCATGCAGACAATACTGGATTGTGGCGTGCTCAGCTCTACCTAAGCAGTGATCTTCATGGAGGAGGGAGCAGAAAGACTAAGAGCCAGAGAGGCGGATAACACTAACGAGAATGTATACATGAACGTTCAGCAATTATGCCAGCATGCTACAAGACCTTTGCAAGCTCAAGCCAGGTGGGCACAAAACCCCATTTTGAAACTTCCTGACACTGATTATTCTGCTACAGGTATGTATGACATCTTGCTTTTAGGAGATGTGTATTTAGGGATAAATATGTGTCATGTCTGCAACTCACAAGGGAAAAATGCTCTTTAATGTATCTCCTTACTTGCATTTATTTAGAAAGAAGAGAAGGGGAAGAAGGATTAAAAACAAATGCTTACATCTGGGAAATGAATGGTACAACAGGGTGTGGTGTGTTTACATATGTGTACACGCAAATAAAAATAACAGGGGTCATGAATTTGAGAGGGTGGACATAATAGCAGTGGGGGAACGAAGGGTAAAGATGACGTAAATATAGCACTCATGCATGAAATTCTCAAAAAGTTAATTTATTAAAATATAAAAATAATTTAAAATATTATCAACAATTTATAACTCATTAAATAAAATGAAGAACCATTAATCTACATAGATGCTAGTAAATGAATATATACTGTAAGCTTGATGAGAAACATATTTATATCCACAAATTACCTCCCCACAAAACAATTATTACAAAAGAAACACAGAGGAAAAACACAGCAGGTAATTGCTCTAGTGATCAACATTAACATCATAATGGGAAAAATCTAAATTATAGCTCACATAATAGGATAAAATCAGAAAAATCACTTCTTTTTGGCAATACTCTTGCTAAAAAAATGCATGATTTAATCATAATGAAACAGAAAACTCACTGCAAGGACACTCCATACGAATCCCACCCTGGAGATTTAAGGTCGCAAACGTCAGGCAAAGACAGCAATGCTCCAGATTGGAGGAGTCCAAGAGACCTAAGTAACTGGAGTCCATCAGTCTGGATGGGATCAGTTGTTAAGGACACTATAGGCAAGAAGCCAAAGTGGACAAGAATCTTAGCATTAATCGCCAGGATGTATCAGTGTCAGCCTTATTACAAAAATGCCTGAAATGGTCAAGGGCGATGGCTGATGGCAGCAAGTTCTCTGAACTTTTATCTAATTGTAAAACTGTTTTTAAAAAAAAAAAAATCAAAGATGAAAAAGCAAACAAATAAACAGAACAGGTAAAAAGCCGAGGTAACTGGGCTTTCCCGCAGGGTTAAGAACTACGGGTCAGGGCTTAAAATTATAGTTGTCTGCTGGCGATGCTGTGCTGTGACACACTGGGTACACGTGAGTGTGCAGACAGTGGCCGAGGCAGCAGCGCCGGCTGAGTCTGCTGGCCGATGGACCGTCATGAAAACAGCAAGGCACGGATACGCAGATGACAGCCCGCCCCGCCGAAGCACTCATGAGAGCTGCCCGTTTAGGGTTAAACTGCTGGCTTTTGGGCGTTCTCGCATGCAAAACTTGGATTAATAACGCATGCAAAAACCACCCAAACCCCCCCAGGTAAATATATGAATTTTCTAATACAATTACTAAAAGTTTTCTTCCTTTGTGTTTTGAAGTAATACATTTAATAGGAAACAATCACAATGTATAAACAATCTAATACAATGTTATACTTTAGATCATATATATTAAAGTACATCATTTGTACAAAATAGTAGGTTTCATTATGACTTTTTTCTTTTGTTTTGTTTTTTGAGACAGGGTTTCTCTGTTGTAACTCTGGCTGTCCTGGAACTCACTCTGTAGACCAGGCTGGCCTCGAACTCACAGAGATCTGCCTGCCTCTGCCTCCTGAGTGCTGGGATTAAAGGCCTGTGCCACCACCTGGCTTCATTATGACTTTCTTTTTCTGTGTGAGACATGAAGCCCTTGCTGTCCTCGAACATGGAGATCTACCTGCCTTTGCTGCCCAAGCCCTGGGCCAAAAACATGTACCACAACTCCAGTTCATTGAGACATTTAAGATCCACACAGTGCATGGCCCTTCATCTTCTCTGGTCCTCTCGTCCTTTGGTCTTCTTCCCACTTTTACTTTCATGCCTTTTCTTTCTTTTTTAATTCAGCAGATTGTGTATTTTTTCTTTAAAATGTCTATATATTCTTGTGATGCCTCTGAGACTAGATCTTGACCTGGTTTAGTAGCAGATCCAAGGGGAGAAACTCTGCAGAAGTCAGATTCAAGTTCAGCAGCAGCTGGAAAGAAAGGGTTTTTTATATATATATCAAAGACTTCACAATTAACTAAGCACAAGTCAGTAGGAGAGTTGAAAACTTAATTGGTATTGTATATGTGTAACTACAGTGCACAACCATAACTCAATTTAACTTGCTCACAGTTGCATACTTAATTACCTTTTTGAATATCAAAGTGTGAGGGTTGACTTATTTATTCAACAATCATGTGCAAAGCTACTGTACCAAGCACAGGAATGACAAGACGAGATGATATGTCCCACTCCCAACAATCATATACAGGCTATATCACAGAGCCGTAATACTGAAGACAGCATGGCACCGGCACATAAATACGCACATAGACCAGTGCATCAGAACACCACTGGAACCAAGTCTAAAGCCACATGTTTATAACTGCCTGATATTTGACAGATTCCAAAAATACACATTGGAGGAAAGAAAATGCCTTTAACAAATGGAGCTGGGAAACTGGATGTCCACACATAGAAGAATGAAATTAGATCCTTCTCTATTACCCTGCACAACATCAAATCCAAATGGGTAAAAGACTTCAGTGTGAAACCTAAAACTGCTGAGAGAAAACACAGGCGGTACCCTACAAGATACACACGTGCAGGCAAGGACTTTCAGGATAGGATTCAGTTTGCTCAGGAACAACTGAGAAACTGAGCCTCATAAAACTAAAAGGGTTCCACACAGCAATGGAAACAACCGAGAGGAAACCCACAGAATGGGAGAGAATCTTAGTATACACCTGATAGTAATTAATACTCAAAATACAAAAGTACCAAAGAATCAAGAAGACCAACAACCCAATTAAAAATGGGCTATGGATCTGAACAGAGTTCTCAAAAAAGGAAGTAAAAACCAGTAAAGCATAAAGGGATCACAGGCTGGAGTTGAGAAGGCTGAGAGGAGAATAGCAGGATACAGGTGATATGAAGTGGGAAATGGAAAACTAGGGAGTGGCGAGGGGCTCCAGCTGGGGAGGAGGAAGAAGGTCAACACAGAAGGAGAGGGGGAGGAGGGACAAACACCAAACTTGTTTGATAAAGCCTCAAGGAATCATATTTACCTAAGTGTGGAATGCGATTTGATGTGCGTGTGTGTTTGTGTATAAAATCTTAAAGGTAGGCTGACACGCTCCTCACAAGAAGCATAGATTAACAAGAACTCCAGTAACGGTCATGAGAGATGTCCTTCCGAATGGTTGGTCAGAACAGTCCAGGTGATTCCTAAAATAACACAGACCATTGACGCAGCCTTTGGTTAGCTCTCAGAGGTTGAAGGTAAACCATATTGCCAAAGACACTGCATCTTAGGACACATGACTAAGAGCACTCAAGCTGGATCTGACCAGAAAGCCTTCTCCCTGAGGGCCAGCTCCTCGTGTCGGAAGGTGCTATGTAAGCTGCCAAGGGAGAGAAGTTGCCATCATCGCTACCTGGCTGTAAAGCCCGAAAACCACAACCAGACAGACAAGATACCCCAACAGTGCAACAGCGGCACTTGTATCTTGGGGTAACCAACAGTACCAATTGAACCTGAGGTCCACTCATTGGAGAGAGTTCATGCCTGGGATTGTACACCTAGGCAGGAACTCATGGCTGGACAGGTCACACACCCCAGAGGAGCACCTACTACCATGTTATTAAGGCAACACGGTCTCCGAGTGCCTTCTAAAGTTCTAACTCCTTACATCCAGATACGTGTAGCGCTCATCTGTCATCAAAGAAGCCTCTCCTCGTGGCACACGGAGGCTGTCAGACCCACAACAGGACAAAATGAAAGCGTAAGTGACTATGCAGAGCCTGCCCCCGGGGAACACCTGCATCGCAGCCCTACCGAGGACCAGGGAGCATCATGGAAGACAGGGAGAGAGGAAAGAAGGTAATGTCTGAGGATGGACTCCTGCTGTGACATAACGTCTTCTGGACAGGAGACAGGGGTTATATCCGTGAACTCCCAGCAATATGGTTACCTCCACAACATCTGCAAAGACCCCATCAGTTCGCATGCCTACAAGGATGGAGGAAAAATTCGCAAAGCCCCCATCTTTGTTTCTTGTTTGGTCAAATTGGCACAATTTATCTATTTATCTGGCAAGAGGAAATGTCAGTTCAGAAAATGCCTCCATCAGACTGCCTGCCAGTCTGTGGGCATCGTCTTGATTAATGACTGATGTGGGGGGGCCCACTCACTGGGGAGTGCCGCCCTGGGCAAGTGGCTCTGAGCTGTATAAGAAGGATGAGCAAGCTAGGAGGATCAAGCCAGTAAGCCTTCCTCCATGGCTTCTGCTTGCTTCTGACTCCAGGTTCCTGATCTGACTTCCCTCAGTGACGGAGATGTAAGAAGATAATAACCCTTTTCTCCCCAAGTCCCATCTAAGACAGCTCTGAGATGAAAGGAACAGCAGGCAGTGGCTGCAGAGAGAGGAGCACCGGTTGTTTTCAAGGATGAGACCTCACTCCCACGTGGTTATTCCTAAACACAGGCACCACGGGCAGCACGAGCTGGGCCTTGGGCTGCATGTATGAGAAGTGGTCATGAATTTAGGGTGTGGTGGTGGGGACATGGGTGGAGTTGAGGGGCAGAGAGGAGGAGGCGAGGCTAACATAGTGTACTTATATAAGAATTCTCAAACAAATAAATAAAATTTGCGGCATTAAACCATGATAGAAATGTCTTCACAACTTTAATTCTGTGTAAGACAATGCTTAATGTAAAAATCTATTCATCAAACATAGCAAGATAATGTCATTTAATATTTATAATTTATTTCAGAAATTGGTCAATTCAAACTTAATTTATAAACTTTGGCACATACCTTCTTTAAGTTCTCTATTTATACTTTTTTCCAACTCCTGATGCATCTGAAATGAATTGAATATTTATAATGTTTAAGAAAGTGGCAAGTTTTTAACTTAGAAATTAATCTTATACAGTGTTACAATTTATTTAATTAATAAGAAGTATTTGTATCAGATTCTTTTAAACTATAAACATCTACGCATGGCTATTTGGACGTCGACCATTCTCTTCCCTTAGAATGGAAAACTGCAGCAGGAGAATTGTCATTAAGAGGTGAACCGTACATCTCAAGCTATACCTTTATCACGGCTGTATTTACTTTCCAAAGCCCAACTTAGGCACAGCTTTTAAAGATATGTACTGGCTTAGCTATACTCATTGAACCAAGCACCAGTGAGTACCTGCTGAAATAGAACTCTAGGGATTTCCATAAATAATTTTTTCTCTATTAGCATAAATTACTATGACATTAGTATGCATAGAGCAGCAAAACAACTCAGTATCATGTATTAAATTAAGTGAGAATTTTATCAGAAACTTGAACCCAAAGGAAAAAAGAAATATACTAACCTTGGTCAGGAAGATTTCCATTCTCTTATTTGATGGCTGTAGGCCTGAGGTAGGAATCACTATGTTTTCTCTTGGAATAAAAGTTCTATTGAGGACTAAACTATTATGAAGACTTCCAACACAAGGGCACTCTACAACAGGCCTTGTACTAAGAGTGCTTAGCAACGATCTGTTCTGCTGTTCCTCCAGGAGCAGTTTAGTGCTGGCCTTTTCCAGCCTCTCGTTAGTCCTAATGAAGACCACAAAAGGCAAATACTTAGTGTCTCAAGGTTCTCAAAAGTAAGTCCCATGTCAGGGCTGTTAAAAAAGCTGCCACGTGAATACACGGAACTTGCTACAAAACAGTGACTTAACTCTGAAAACCTGTCAGAACGTAACAACTGTGTTACAGGTTTAAAATTATTCTAAAGAGTCCAGGTATTTCTAGAGAATCTTAATTTACAAGTAATTTAAACAAAGTGGGAGGAAGAAACATGATTGTTGAGACTACAGCTTAACCAGTAACAATGTTGCCTGCCTTCTGGAAGGGCTCTGCTTCCTGGCTTCAGGAGGATGCCCTTAGAAACGCTTGCATTCAGTGCTAACTGGGAGATGACTGATGAATTGATTTGCTTCATTACAACAGACATGTCACTGCGTATAATTGAAACTGTTTCACCCCCTGAAGAGATGTAAGTGGAAACTCCCCTCAAAAGAAGTTTTCAGCATTTGCTCCCATTACGCAGGATACATTAAGCATCTGACATGGAGGACTAACTCAGAGCCACAGCCAGGACCGAGGCGCTGCACTGACACTCACTCAGTTCAATATTAATGTTTCCCTGTGCCACATGCACATCTCTATACAGTTAGGAAATCTGTCAATTACAGTTCGTTTATAGGGGACCTCTAATGGAAATACTAAAGATGATGATCAAAGAAAATTAAAATACCAAATGCTGAAAGTGCCCAGAGAAGGAATATTAACAGTGCCTGATCCTTGGGACTAAGTCACCATCTTCCCCAAACAAAACACGATCAAACTTGTTAATAGTTCGACTTAAGGGAATGTGGATGAGCAATTTTATAACAATGTAATGTCTTAACTATAAAGCTTCAAAACTATCTATCTGAAAGCCCAACAGACCATATTAACTAAAACAAAATGACAAAAAAAGAATGTAAAAGATTCTAAATTAACATTTTGAGGTTCACTCACATTGCTTCCCAACTTGTATTGTCTAGTTAGCTTCCACAGCGTCCTAGTCTCATTGAAAATGAAGCTGAAGAGCTAAATCAATGAGTTTATTTTCCAGTGTGTTATGACTTACTTGTTTAGTTTATTTGACAACGATTTTCTAACTCTGAATTCTTCTTGGTAGAGTTGCTTGTATTTTTCTAGTTCTATTTTATCCAAGTCTTCCTGAGTTTTCATTTTGAAGAGTTGAGATTCCAGGTCTTTAATCCTGAGTTCCATTTGACTTCTCACCGAAGCGTTACTGTTCTCCCTTAGCTGCTCCAAGTTTTCCTGAGATGCTGCTTGTGCCTAAAGCAGATCGGAAGAACATGCTTCAGAAGTAACTATAACCCAAATCTCCACTGTTCACTTGTTTTCTGTCATTTTGAATCAAATATGTGAAAACAGATGCTAATGCTGGGATTTAAAACAGTTATCAACTGTATTAGATGTGAATTATAAAAAACTGAATCTTCTTCATCTTCTCGTATTTATCTTAGTCCTGGGAATCAAATCCAGGGCCTGGTGCATGCTAACTGAACTCTTTACCACTGTGGTATATCCCAGTTCTGAATGACTCATATGTTAGTACACAAGTAATCTGATAGTTTAAAGAAAAATACAATCAGCTCAAAAACCTAAAGTTTGAACTAGATGACTTAAGAATAACTCAAGAGTTTAGTATACTTTATATACCAATTTGCTTTCCTTCTAGCAATCTTATTTTATGCAAACTAGCTTTAAAAGTCAAATGATTCTCTAATGAAAGATCAACTCAGATATACAGTGAAGAACACTTGAACACAGTTCTGAATAACGCGTCCCCTTCTCGCTAAGGCTCTAGGAAACAAACCACAGGAAACACACCGTGCACACATCCAGCATAATTTGCAGTGAGATGAACATTGATGCTTACAGAAACAGAAGCTGACCTGCAAGAAGAGATTGACCTGTTTTAACTTCTCCACCAGGTCCTGCCTCGCCCGCTCTTCGATCTCCCGCATACACTGCTCCACCTGGCTGCGCTCCACCATACTCTCCATGCGGCTTCTGAGGCTTACTACTTCTTGCTCCAGTTTCTTTTTTATTCTTCTCTAGTTTCCCACATTTCTTCTGTATAGTTTTCATCAATAGTAATTCCTGCTGAAGAGACTGATTTTTTTCACCCAGATGTAGACATTTTGAAGATGCCGTTTCCAGTTTCGATGTAAGATCATCAACCTGAAGAAATAAAATGCCACAGTTCGGTAATGAAGGAGGCAGAGAACAGTGCAGCATAAACACAATCACAATTTTACGTAAGGTCAATTGCAGTAAAATACAACCTTCACTGATTCTCATAAAGAGATTTCCAATTACTCAGAAAATAAAGTCAGGAGCACCAGCACTCACAAGACACACTCTTTACGATCACTGATGATTGTCATTTTGTTACACATCATGAGCACACATGTTACATTTGTTCTAGGTGAATGTCTCCTATCTTTCCTTCTCAAAATGACACTAAGTCATCTTAGAAAATCTGCATGGTGGTGTACTCCTTTAATCCCAGGGCTCACTTGGGAGGCAGAAGCAGGCAGATTGCTGTGAGTTCGAGGACAACCCAGGACAACCAGAATGATGTAGAGAAACCCTGTCTCAAAAAACCTAACCAGAAAAAAAAAATCTGTAACTATTTTCCCAGCTTCCGGCTCCACAACTTCTAAAGAAGTTTAAGGAATAGACTGAGTTATTCAGGCACTGACAACTTGGTGAGGAACAGTGACATCTTACAGTATAAATTTATCAACATGGGCCATCCTTTTTCAGAACAAAAATTCAACACATACTAAATAATAATTAGGTGAGATTTTAATAAAAGTATTTACTTTAGTTACAACAATTACTTAGTGAATCCTTCTGTAGGTGGTCCAGCTAACCACCCCTCCTAAAGCTCCAAAGGTCAGCTTCAACTAGCAGCAGGTACTTTATAAGAATAAAGTACCCTTAGAACTGGTCCCCAGATGCAAGTTATCCAGATGATGCCAAGTGGTAGAGAAATTGATTGGCTCAAATGACACTGTAAGCAAGTGATAAAACTGACAAGAGATACACACACAGGGGTGGGGTTTAACACGGAGAAACTAAGATACACACATACACACACGGGGGTGGGGGATTTAACATGGAGAAACTAAGATACACACATACACACACGGGGGTGGGGGTTTAACACGGAGAAACTAAGATACACACATACACACACAGGGGTGGGGGTTTAACACGGAGAAAGTAAGATACACACATACACACACAGGGGTGGGGGTTTAACACGGAGAAACTAAGATACACACATACACACACGGGGGTGGGGTTTAACATGGAGAAACTAAGATACACACATACACACACGGGGGTGGGGGTTTAACACGGAGAAACTAAGATACACACATACACACACAGGGGTGGGGTTTAACATGGAGAAACTAAGATACACACATACACAACACGGGGGTGGGGGATTTAACATGGAGAAACTAAGATTTACCAGCTCTGTGTCTTTTCTCAACTGTAGCCTTTCTACATGTCAAACTGCCAAATAATGTTAAAATAAATTTCTGAGATAAGAAATCCAGACCTGTGTGTAGAACACACGTAAAAATGAAGCCAAGACTATGAATGTAAAGTCGTTTGTCAAGACTTTCGAATGCTGTAGGGCAGAACTGCAAATTCCCTAAGTGGATTAAGGACACCATCTCAGAGGCCCTTATTTCAAAGATCTGTGGAAGTGGTTCTTCTAATGACAAGACTCCCAACAGGATGCACAGGAGCCTCAAAGCTCTTAGGAGAATGGCAGAAACAGTTTACAAGTGCAAACAAAGATCAGGACAGTAGACTGAAAAGTGGCCTCTGCACATGGCTGTAAACACAGGCTATTTCATACAGAAAGAACAGAACAAAGAGCCCGGCAGGAACAGCAGCGTCATAGAGAATCTCTCATGTGCAGGACTAATTCCTGAAGAATGGTAGCATACACTGGAGCTGCCCATCTTCCCCTCATTTGAACAGGAGGCTTATAAGTAATGGAGCAGGATGTTGGGTTTGCGCATGGAGACAGTCTCTTTAGTTCTGAGGTCTTCATATTAGGAAGAATTCTGTTTGTTATTCTAATAAGGGCAACCTACTTGTCATATGCTCACCATGTCCCATGGAAACAGCAAGATCTTACCTTTCAGGCATGAGCCTGATGCCTACTGAGATCCAGGAAGCATCCAGGGGGAATAAGTGGGAAAAATAGAAATATTGTGGCCAAAAAACATAGTGCATTGGTTTTAGAACATACCACCACCCTTCAATTAAAAAAAAAAAAGGAAGAGCACAGGCCGGTATCCGACTTGTTTCTAATAGTTAGAGGGCTACAAAAGGAAAGCTACATGCTTCCAGCACTGGGTTAGAAAAGCGGCCACACACTGACACATAGCTGTTAAGTGTAATAAAACTAAAATTCTTAGAAAAAACATAGGTATAAAAGTTCCTGTGACTGGATTTGGCAAGTTTTTTAGATACGATATTAAAGGAAAGAAACAGATTAAATGGACTTCACCAACATTACTTCCTGACACCATCAAGGAATCAAAAAGACTAGCTGTCAAGGTAGCAGTAAGTACTGGAACACAGATCTGTTAGGAGGTTTATATCTAAGATTTATAGAGGAGTCTACCATTGCCAACCACAAACCTCAAAAACATCCAATGTCCAAACCTCAAATGAAGGAAGCACTCAGACATTTCTCCAGAGAAGACACACATGTAGCTAATAATCTCATGAAAACACATGAGTTCAGTGCGAAACCACTATTCCTAGGGAAATGCAAAGGAAAGCCATAGCCAAGCACCACTTCACATCATTAGGCTGGAACCTTTTTTCAATAACAATGGAAAACAAGTACTGTGCTTTACGAAGGCTGTGGAGAAACTGTCATCAGTGCTGGTTACACGGTGCAGCCACTTTGGGAAATACACTGGTGGTGGCAGCTGCTCAGGTCCAGCCATTTCCATACAACTCTGTGGTTCCCAAGTACTCGAGGAAAAATAAGAATAGATATAAGCTATACTTGTCCATAGCCATGTTACTAATAGCTGACCAAAGTGGAACAAGAAATGAGAAGCAGTTAAAAATAATGTAAGCTCCACCATACAAGAGGGCATTACTCGGCAACAAGAAGACAGTAAGTACGGACACTTGCTCCAACACAGGGCTAAGTCGCAGAAGCCAGAACACATACGGTGTGATTCTAGGGCACACGTGCCATGTCAGAAGAGGTAGATACAGGGACAAAGCTGGCTGGGTTGACTCCTGGGCTGTGCCAAGAAGGAGACACATGATAGATAAAAGGTGTTATTGTAGGATAGCAGAAAAACTGAAGTTGTAGCGATTGCGCAGTTCTGTGAATATAATATGGGGTATGCTAACTCTATCTCAATACAGTTGCTACTAATCAATAAATAAAAGACTTGGTACTCATGATTTAGGATCATGTAATGATGGAATGCAGCCAGGGTTCAAGATGTAAGAATCAACAATTTGCCCTTCTAATAGAAAATAATACAAGTTTCATTGACATCAAGTCCATTGAATAAAACAATATGAAAACTTTAATGTATTCAGAGATTTATATTACTTAAAATTAAGTTATTTGTGGTTCCCAAAAACTGATTAAAATTACCTTTTTTATTAGCATATTAACTGGGATATCCATTTCAAATTGAGTGTTTTTTATATCTTGACGGAGATTAAATTCTCTGTTTTCATGTTCACTTAACTCTTTTTGGGTCATTTTTAAGAGTTCCTTCAATCTGCAAAAATGCACAGAATAAGTGAAGCCTTTAAAGAGTACATTCAATAATTATTTAAACAGATATTAGGTTCTATAATATAAAGAGATAAATTTATAAATTATGGCCTCTCTCATTTGTATACCTATAATCTAAAAAGCATTCTAATGAAATTAAAACCTTAGGTAAATAATATGAAAAAAATTATGCTGTGTATGGGGAGACAGAGTTAGCACTGTAACCGTGTATAGAATACATATCCATTTTGGTATGCTAATAAAACACTCTAGCATATTGGCTGTAACCCAGATTTCAGTAACCAAGGAGAAGACATATGAATACTGTGTAACCTGTCTCTCCACTTCTACAAGGCAAAGCACACACAAATTAGCACCGAGCATGTAGTAGACAGAGAGTCTGCTGGATGCTTAGCATCCAGTCACAAAGGCATCAAGGACATCATCCAAAGCAGGAAAAGGGACAAGGAAATAGAAGTCATTGCAGTTTGAGTGGAGGGGGAAAACAAAACAGAACTCCAGAAGAGATAAAAGAGAAAAAGA
Organism: Cricetomys ansorgei; assembly: GCA_026225945.1. Classification (NCBI taxonomy): domain Eukaryota; kingdom Metazoa; phylum Chordata; class Mammalia; order Rodentia; family Nesomyidae; genus Cricetomys; species Cricetomys ansorgei. The sequence continues at coordinate 45,313 of JAMJFZ010003368.1, read as the reverse complement.
TTGTGTGAAGACCTAAGGAGAAGAAGAAATCTAGAAGTCTTTGATAGGAATACCAGTAAACCCAAAAGATGCGAAACTGCATGCAGACACGGGGCTGCTCACGTCACTAAGTGATAGAACGCTAATACGGCGTTTGCAAGGCACTGGATTTCATCGCTAGCACCCCATCCTCCCACACAATCGACACAAATAGACAGTTAATCAGAGAGAGAGCTCAAAATCCCAGTAGCAAACAGAAAAGCAGTCATGTTGCGGGCGGCAGACACTGGAAAATATCCCACTGTCAAACACTCATGACTCGAGACTGAGGCAGCAAGCACAGGGCCCGCGCAGGTCTGCACCAGGGCCTCAGTGTGAATATTACAGCTTTCAGTATTATGGGACTCCGGTGTGTGAATGAGTGAGATTCTGGTTCTTGTGTCTCCGCTTGTGCTCTTTTCCTTCCGTTGGTTTCCCCTGTCTAACTCTGATGCGACGGCTTTCATCTTACTGTATTTCATTTTGTACTGTTTTGTTGTTATCTCTTAGAAGCCTGTTCTTTTTCTGATGAGAAACAGAAAGGAAGTGATCTGGATGGGAGGGGAGGCAGGGAGGAGCTGGAAGGAGTAGAGGGAGGGGAAACTATCATCAGGATATATTGTACGAGAAAAGAATCTATTTTCAATAAAAGAGGGGAAAAAAGACAGGTGGCAGAAATACAAATGCTACTTCATGGTATTTAAGTTATGTGTATATGTTTGTAAACACGGAAACGTACAGTCAGCTCTCTGTACTTGTGGGTTCTACATCTAAGGGCTCAACTAACTTTGCATTGAAAATACTGAAAAAGGAAAAACTTCATGTACACCGAACACATGTATTTCCTTTTCCTTGCCATTATCCCCTGGACAACATAATATAGCAATCACTTAATTAGCACTTACACTGTATTTGGAACTTTAAGTAATTTAGAGAGGAGAGACAGTACATGGGAGGCTGGAGAGGGTAAATGCAAATAGTACACTATTTTACGTAAGGGACTTGAGAATCCATGGGTTTTGGTAATTGCAGGGTGCCCTAGCACAAACTGCCTACAGGTACCACAGCAGAGGCTTAAGAGTTAAGAGTCGCTGTGACCCTGGATTCCAGGAATAGTAGACATGTGTGTCAACTACAGACATATGTGACAACAGTTGAAGCTATTTCCAGACAGGATCAACTTCATTGATAAGATTCCCCAAGGTCCTCTAAGAAAATGATCAACTGGATTCCAGTTGGATCACATGCCTATTTCCCACCTATCCCTCAATCCGTCTCTGAATAATCCAATCACTCCTGGCAACACCCTGATGGCAGGACGTCCCAGTTTGTCCCAGCACGAGTACAAGTCCTGCCCTGTGTTCACTGTTCTTTTTGCCATTTGGTCAGCTGGAGTGAGGGGCTAAGCTTGGGCTCTTGGGGACCCTCAGAGTCAAGTCTCTGTCCAGATTCTGGTAACGGGATCGAGGGATGACTATACACTATGTATGTGAGTGGATACGCACTTAAAATATTTAGACAGAAGGTCAATATCATGTGGACCTTGTGTGCACGGGGATGCCCAGGGAACAATTATCTCTATGACAAAATTCTGTAACTGAAGAGAAAAAGAAAATATAAGTTATACAAAGATAATTTCTGAGATAGTAGAAGAAAAACACAAATGGGTTTTCAAGAAGTCAAAATGCCTAAATGGTGAAGGGAAGGACGCTACAGAGGAAGGAAAAAGAACAAAAACGAAACTTCAAAGTCAACAAAGAGTTCAGTTGATATCGAATGCAAAAGGCACTGTCGTTGTCTTAAAAAACTTCGAAGAGTAATGTAATATTTTAGCAATCAAAAATTTTAGTCTTGTAAAGTTTCTGAAGTAAATTTTAAAGTAATTTAATTATGAAGATGCAGACAGAAAATGAATTTGTGTTTAGGCTTTAGTAAAATTACAGTTAAATCGATTAAGAATGGCTGAGAAGACTGAAATATTAAAACCTTACTCGGTCAGTTCTTTCTCTAATGCATCATTTTTCTTCTGTTCTTGATCCAAAGTATTCTCCAGAGATTCCTTCATCTCGGCGAGCTTCTTCAGTTTTTCCTTATCCTCTTCAGACTTTGAAAATAATTTTTAAAGAAAATAATTTTTTATTTTACTTTATCAAAAATTACTTTTTCTGTGTCTGTTTATGTGTTGTGTGTGTGTGTGTGTGTGTGTGTGCATGCGAGCACATGCACATAAGAGGCATGCTTTCAAAAATCTTTCCCACCATGTGGGCCCTGGGATCCAGCTCAGGTTGTCTGGTTTGCTGGATTAGTGACCTTTTCTGACGGGCCATCTCACTGACCCCAAGAAAATAACTCAAAAATCCAATTCTTCTTTTTAAAAAATGGTTAACTTTGCAATGGCTAATTTTGACTGTCAACTTGGTTGGATAAAGAACCACCTAGGGGATTAGTGAATCTGGGTCTATCTGTGATGATTTTCCAGAGACAATTAGATTATTAGGGTTCTATCGTAATTCAAAACATGATGGCAATATCAGGCAGTGGCGCAGAGGAGGTGGGGGGCCTAGGTGGAAGAAGCTGCCAGCAGTCATGCCCTGGAGGCTGTGTCTTGCCAGGACCTCTTGTCTGCCCTTTTCTCTGCTTCCTGCTCCTGCTGCCACAATGCTCTGCTTACAATTGGCCCAGAAACATGGAGCCAAGTGACCACAGACCGCACTCTCTGCAACCGAGCCCAAAGCGTGATCCACTCTCTGTCTGTGCCAGGCACCTGGTCACAGAAGTCATAGAAGTTACACTAGGACAGATGTTAAGAACAACAACTTTTGAAACAACTCAAACTAAGCTATATGTTCATCATTATCCTCTCTGAAACCGAAATTCCCAATTATTTTTAAATACGTTTTTGTATATAAATGTATTATAAAGTTAAAGGCTACTGACTGAATTGGCTAAAAGCTGTCTCTCGGCAATATTTATTTGGTGAGAGAGGAAGATAGAGAGACGGGGGAGGAAGAGGGTGGTGGTGGTCAGAGGACAGCTTTCAGGAATTCTTTCCTTTTACCATGCAGGTTCCCGGGATCACACTTAGTTCAGGCTTGGTAACAAGAGCTTTCATCCGCCTGATCCATCATGCTAGTGCTTAGGTTTTGTTTGCTTCTGTTTTGCTTTACTTGGCTTTGTTTTGAAGATTTCCAGACAGATCAACTGTTACCCAAGGCTGTCTTAGAACTGACTATACAGCCTTAAACTTCTGGCAATCCTCTACCTTCAGTCTCCCAAATGCTAGGGTTACAATATAAACCCTATGGTTTAGTAAGAAGCCAGGCCTTGGCTTTTAACCCACAGGGAAGACTTCAAAATGCAGCATTTTCTTAATTCTTATTATTTTCTTAGAAGGCTACACAACATCTGTCATCACTCTGGAATAAGCTTAATAGGTATGAGCTACTATAAACTGTTCAGGGGCAGTGAGTGGCCCAGTGGGTTAAGGTGCCTGCTGCCAATCCTGATAATGTGGAAAACATAGTTCCCCAGGGGGAAACACTTGTGTCATGATTTGGTATCCATTCTTGATGCATACAAATTATATTTTCTCAAAATCTCAGTGAAAGGTTTTGATTACTAGAAAAATTCAGAAATCTAGATCAAATGATTTAAACGTATTAGAATTTACAAATTTACTGTCAAGTACTAAGAAGGCAATATTGCCCAATGTCCACAGTGACATCACACCTACTAGCCAGAGGACAAAGGCACACCAAGTCCATCAGTGGACGGATGTGTAAGCAAGATGTGGTACATACAAAGCATTACCATGGCGTTTTTATTAAAATGTTAGATCCGAAATCATTAATTTACAAGCTGAGTCGACGTCCCTAAGAGAGAACTTGGACTGTGAGGAGCAAGCAGCCTACGTAAAACACAACACAGACTTTTGCACACTGATTGTGTTCCCACAGCACCGCTGCAGAGGGCTGCCTGCCATGTTCCCAGTGCCGTGTTCCCACAGCACCGCTGCAGAGGGCTGCCGGCCGTGTTGTCACAGGGCTACTGTAGAGGAGACCCTCCCCACCCAGCTTGAAAGAATCCAGGAAGAGGACCACTTACCAAATTCAAACTTGATAGGTTTTCCTGAAGTTGTTCAATTTTCTCTGATTGTTTTTTTATTGTAATTTTAAACTTGGAATTTTCAAGTTCAAGCCTAAAATTATATTTTAAAATAATTATATTTACAGGGCAATTTTTGAAACATCACATAATTTCTGAAAAATAACTGAGTGGCTATTAAATTCTTAAAGGTCTGAAAAGCAGATGATTACAGCTTCTCTAGCTGCGTTTTGTGGAACAGGGAGATATTCATGCACAGGCTACACCCCTAACAGCACCCCTCTTCAAAGGTGTGTATTCCAAAACTTAAAGATGAAACTTTGCCCCAGCTTCAGAGGGTCATCTGTTATCAGAACTGACACAGCTGCCACGCTATACTGCTTAATTGCTTTATAAACGCTGGAGTCGTGCTGTTTATACTGTACTTTTGCAGGTGGTCTTGTATCGTCTCAGCACGCTGAACAGCCTCTCTGTGTTGATCCTGTGCTTCTTGCAACTGGAATAAAGAATAAAAAAACCCTTTACTAACAAGCTATTATAAATCTGCACATCCCATTTCTGTGCCGCAGTCTTCCAGGGACACGGGGATGCCCTTTGACCTGCAGTGCTCACGGGCCAGGGACACAGCCTTATCATAGGGACGGAGTATTTAACACAGCTGGTGTGAAGTGCTTGCCTGGTAGCACGAAGCTGTTAGAGCCTCAGCAATCCATAAACCAGGCATGGTGGCACTTGTCTGTATCTCTAGCTTCGGGGTGGTGGAGGCAGAGGGTCGGAAGATCAAAGCCACCTTTAGCTATATGACAGTTTAAAGCCAACCTAGTGTACATGAGACCATGTCTCAAAAAGGGGGGGGGGTCTTATTATCTAGATGCCTCAAAAGAAGTAATTACTGGTATGGTATGAAGCACTTAATTTTATTCTAATGACTATAAAGCAAAAATATTTTCAGTGTGTCCAAGGATATATGCATGTGCATCATGCACCCGTTAAGTAAATTTATATCTCAATAAGATTACTCCTCACACAAATAACAAAAACAGAAGAAACCAGTCAGCCAAAGAAGCAAACACCAATTAAAAGTAATGGAAAAATCAGGATATTAACAGTCAGAGTTAATCGAGTCAGACAATCGAGTCAGAGAAGTCAGGGAATGCTTCATGAAAAAATCAACTGTGAGTCACTGCTGAATACATGAGGCAAAATGAATAAAAACTGAGCAGCCTGAGTGACATCCGACGGGTGGTTCGGGTGCCTGTTAACTAAGATGCGAAGAGCCACAGCAGGGAGCCGGCAGCCTGCCCAGTGGGGAGTGCCCTGTGTCCAGGGTTCTCTAGCAGCCTTCACAGCAGCCAAGAAGCCTGAGATCCACCACCTGATGAAGGCAGTAATCAACTCGACAGGAGGAAGACAGGGAGGACCGACAGCATCGACAGCATCGTGCCAAGAGAACAGAGCCACTCGAAAGGACTAAATATTCTATGATATAAAATGCTCAGAACAGAGAAATTATAGAAAGACATAAAAGTAGACTGGGAAGCCTGGGGAAGATGGAAAGACTAGGGGATGACACTAAGAGGCTCATGGCTTATTCAAAACGATGGAAATGTTCTAAAATCAACTGTGATGACTATGCAAGTCTGTGAATACACTAAGAGACGATGAATTTTTTACTTTAAAAAGGTAAGCTGCGTATTGTATGTTCATTACAGATCAACCGTGCTGTTTGTTAAAAAAAAAAAAAATCCAATGGCAAGCCAGGTGTACTGAAACCTGCTTGGAACCTCAGCTCTTGAGAGGAAGAGGCAGGCGGATGGCTGCAAACTGTGGCCATCTGCTCTACAGCTACGTCTAGGCCAGCTGGAGCTATATACGGATTCTAAAACAAACACAATAAACAGGTGGCAGAAGCTAGATGCTGTTTTCATTCTGTTTTGAGTATGAATACTGTATATGATCTGAACACTTCCATGTGGTGTTATTTCTAACATATACGGAAGATGAAAGAAACGCCTAGCTTAGGAGCTAGGATTTAAATTACCCTAAAGCACTTGCTTTTTTGTTTTGTTTTGTTTCTGGTACAAGAGATTCAGCATAAGGACTCACACATGTGAGGTGAACACTCTGCCCCTAGCAAATTCCTCAGCCCTTTTAAAAGTTATTCAGGTTGGCCTCAAACTTGTGATCCTTTTGCCTCAATCTCTCAAGTGGCTGAGATTTCAGGTGTGCCACCACAGCAGACTAACATCTGCACTTCTGAGTGAGGTATAGGGCCATTCTGTACAAGTTATCTTGAAATCCATGAAGCATCAAAGGTGCTGTTTCCACTCACAAAAGTGAGGGTAAGAAGTAAGCTGATATTCCGGAACTTTCCATAGACATCATCCTATGGTTTAACCCACTTTGCCTCAACTGCAATAGAAATATCACCGAGAATACTATTCACCAGCAAAACTTCTTGGTTTCCCTGAGGAATGAGACACGGCTCTCAATTTTCCCAAGTGTAAATGTTTTAAAGGAAGATGTATGAATTGTAAGAACAGGGCCAGTGAGATGGCTTTGGGGGTCTGAAGGCGCCTGAAGCCGAGCCTGATGCTCTACGCTGGGTCTCTAGAGAACATGTGGCAGAAGAGGACAGACTCTACAGTTGTCCTCTTGCCCTCTGACTGCTCCTGGAATGAGGGGGCATGCTTGGCTTGTTCCTTCCACAAGAAATAAATGCACTTTTTTAAAAGTAAAAAATAAAAAGGCAGACTAAAACTGGAAATAAGTTCATTATAAAGGTAATGACGAGTTATAATAACAATATAAAAGCAAGCTGTCTACTTGAATTATCTTAAAACTACAGTATTTAAAAAGCTGTACACGAGCAGTTGACATATTGAATTTCATACGTACCTGACTCCTGATTTGACCTAATTTCTTCTTTAGATCACGTGCCTCGTCTTCTAAATTACTGCGATAACGTGAGGAAACTTCTAGCGAAGCCTCTGACATTGACTGCTTTTTTAGGGTATCAGCCAGTTCTTGTTGAAGCTGCCTCACGATTACCTGACAAGATATTTGTTATTGATTTTACAAGTCATATTACAACATACGTGAATACCACTGAACTCTTCCACTTCCTCTGAAGGTCATGGCCACATACAGTGTGTGTGCCGGTGAGGCTGGCAGGGACAGATTCTGCATCATGGAACTTCTATATATGTTAACCACTGCATTTAATTTTAATTTATTCATATTTTAAATTTTCACCTGACACATAAAAACATAAAAATGTTCATATTAGCAAGGTACCACACAATGTTTTATACAAGTACATATTATCTGACACTTAAATCAAGTTAGACACAGAATGGCTTCAAACACTGATCATTTCTTTATGGGGAAATCCTTTCAATGCCTTTCTTTAGCTGTCTGAAATACACGGTACATTACTGTTCGGTAGCTCTCAGAGTTCCCTGCTCTTAAGTGCAATTTAGTACCCACTGATCGGCTGCTTCCCGCCACTCTTCCCTGTTCTTCTCACCCCAACCTGGCAACCACTATTGTACTTTGGAGTTTTTAAGAAATCAGCCTTTTAAGATTCTATATGATAAGTACGATCATGAGGTCCTTGTGTTTCTGGGCCCGCTCTTCAGTTACTGGCCTCTGGTCAAGCACTACAGGATTTTTGCGCAGCTTTGGGCAGAGCCAACGTGGATGGACCACCTCAGTCCCCTGTAGCACCTGAGACCAGCAGAGGACCAAGGCCCACACAGGCTGTATGCTGTTGCTAACTCACAGCTCAAGAGTCTACATATGTTGTACAGTGTTCACAAAGCTTGACCCTTGGCCACTTGAGTTGTGTGTGACTCTAACGGCCACCAAGGTCCATAGCAAAGGGTGATCCAGGACCAAACATACCCATCCCTAAGAACAAATCTCTTCCTGTTGCAAGGACAATTTCTGAGCCCCTCTGTCTTGCTAGGTATTGGGGTGAGGTTGTTAACTCTCTCTGTAGCTCAGAATGGCCTCAGATTTGAAGTGTGTTCTGCTTCTTGCCCACCTGAATGTAGGATTTACAGCTGTGCATTGCCATGCACATGCACAGAGAGACTCAAGAATGCCAAGTTTTTTTCACAAATTCAATCCCTTCTCAAATCCTTCCAATAGATCCTACTTCAAAATAAGGCAAGGCCCTAGGTAAGCTGTCGCCAGCTCCCACAGCTCTCTCTCCCTACTCGCTGCATTCCTGCTGTGTGCATGAATCCTGACACTCCGTTTTTCCATTAGTCTGGAAATGTGGATTCAATGACAGGGAACTATTATTTTAGTTCCCCCATGAAATCCAGAATGAACAATCAAAGCCACTATTTTATGGAATCATAACTGCAGCTACTCACTTTAGTTATGAGAATTTCCATTTACCAACTTTACCATGGTCTTAGAAATTGGTGACATAAAGGCACTAAAACTATTGCTTTAGGGATAGAGTGTGTGGGTCAGTTGTGTATACTTTGCTCAAAGCCTAGGATTCAGTTTCCAGCACCAAAAATCACAATTTAAAAGTCCTTATCCCTGGAACTTGCTTTGTGGACCAGGCTGGCCTTGAACTTCCAGAGCTCCACCTGCCTCTGCCTCTCAAACACTGGGATTAAAGGTGTGTACCACCATGCCCCGCAACAACTTGATCTCTTAAAATTCCAAAGGTTCTATACTGTGTTTTCTCAAAGTAACACATGTCAAGTTTAAGGTTTTTTTTTTTTGTTTTTTTTTTTTAATTAAAGAATTGGCCCTTCTTTTTGAATTTCAAATTCAGGGCTATGGAATTCTGGCTCCTTCAAAAATTTAAACATTAATGGTGCATGTTTTAGGTACACTGTGGTATTTCAAAGCACGTATACAATGTGTAACAGTCAGTTCACAGTAACTGGCACCCTTATCACTTCAAATGTGGATTACGTTTGTTTTGGGAATAAGGTCTAAGCTGTATTTGCTGAAACAAGGTAAGTTTCTAAGGTAATATAACAAATGTGATCAATAGATTTTATATTCAGCTGGGTTCAACACTTGGTACTAATGAAAGGTATTTTGAATTTCCCTTTGGGATATTTTAAACATATTTTTCTTTTTTGGGGTTGAAGAGAAGGTTCAGTGGTGAAGAGCAACGACTACTCTTCCAGAGGACCTGGGTTTGATTCCCAGCAACCACATGGCGGCTCACAAACATCTGCACCTCCCATTCCAGGGTATCTAATGCCCCATCTGGCCCCTGGAAACATGGCGCACAGACATACATGCGGACATACAGCCATACACACTAAGAAAGAAATACAAAATTTAAAATATATTTCTTTTTTGATACTTACTTCTCTTTCTGCTTTCTCATTCTCAAACTGACACATTCTTTCTTTTAAGTGATTACATTCATCAATCAGCTCCTTATTTCTGTCTTCTAGCATCAGATTGTGCTTCTGACTCTCAGCTTGAAGTTTGTTCAGCATATCGTGAAACTGGCCTTGGATGTTAACTATGGCCTTGTCTTTGCTATCAGCTTTGTTGGAAGCATCATCTAATTGCTGTCGGAGTAACGTGTTTTCACTCTGGAGCTGAGAGAGTCTCTCCTCTATGGATTCTTGCTTTCCCATGTATTTATTCACCTTTCCTTGCTCGTCTTGATACATATGCTCAACTTCCTTCATTTGGCACTGTGTCTGGCTGAGGTCTCTTTGTACATGTTTCAAAACCAAAGTCTTTTCTCTAAGTGTATCCTTTGTATGATGAAACTCAATTTCTAGGCTATTCAATTTTTTTTCAGCTTTAGAAAGCTGTTGGGAGAGAACCTCATTGTTATCTCTGAGGTTAGACATATCAAAATTCATCTTCTCTTGCAAACGAAACCACTCATCTCTTGCTCTTTGGAAAGCAATTTCTAGGTCTCTTTTTGATGTCTGAACTTCAGCATGATCGTGCATGGCAGAAGCCAGTCTGGATCGGTATGATTCAATGTCTGTTTCCAGTCTCTCTTTATTTTGTTTTTCATTCTCCAGCTTAGAACTCAGCATGGTATTCTCAGTCTTAAGACTACTGATCTGTCCATTATACTGGAATATTGTTTTTGTAAATGTTTCTTCATTCAGCTTCACCATCCTTTGAAGCTTGTCGTTCTTTTCATTTGCAGCCTTGAGGTCCTCAAGGCTTCTCTTTTCCTTTTCCTGGTTATGGGTTTTTACTGTGTCCATTTCCAGTCTTAGCATGGCAAGCTCATCCTGTAACCTCTGATTTTTATGCAACAGATCTTTTTCTTTTTCATGACTAACAGAAACCTATGTAAGGAAAGAGACGTTTGGCTAGCACATTATAAAATGTCCCGGCACAATTTCTTATGGAATTCAAGAGCAGTATGTACAGGTCTACAATCTATGAGTTGAAATACATATATGCACCTGGAAAAAAATCTAATTTCTGAGCTTACAGAAGTATAAATTCCCCAAAGTTCATAAACGTAATTAAAGACAATGGCTTTATGAAATTAAGTGAGCTCCAGGACAGCCAGAGTTACAACAGAGAAACCCTGTCTCGGAAAACAAAACAAAGGATAAATGCTAAAACTAAGCATTATACTAATAAGTACGTTCACATAAAGGAGAGAACTAGTCACCACCGTTCTGAAAAGGAGAGATTCGAAATGGAAGAAGCTGCAGAATTCCCTGATCCCCTTACCCTGCGCTAGCGTTCAGGCAAAGCGCTTACTCCGTTGTGTTCTTCTGGATAGTAGGAGAAAGCATCTAACATCTACTCCGGAAACATGTGTATTATGTACATGGTCTACAAAAATCCTCTTTATTGTCCACGGTGCATATAGCTGGTTCTGAAAATGTGCACATATATAAATGCACACATATGTGGAAAACTAAAGAATACCTCAGACGTCATCTTCTTCTGCGCCATCTCTATCTCCTTCTGTTTGCAAAGGTGATTTGCGAGAATCCCGTCCTGTAGCATTCTGGCGTTCCGTTCCTGGGAAAGCTGCCGCTGAGCATCATTTCGTTCCTCTAAAACCTAGAGATATATTTCATGAAGTTTTCAGTCTCTTACTATCATGTCTACTGCAGCAGGGTATCAGTAAGAGACACCTTTAGTCCCAGCACTGGGGAAGCAGAGGCAGGTGGCTGGATCTCTGTGAGTTCTAGGCCAGCCTGGTCTATAGAGCAAGTTCCAAGATAGCCAGGGCTACGCAGGGAAACCCTGTCTCAAACCAAAACCAAAACCAAAACCAAAACCAATTCAAGCCAAAAACCAACAAAAGAAAACAAATGAAATCAACGAGCTCTACCCCACACAATTTGTACTGTATATTATAGTTAAGTTGCTTAAAAAGCAAAACAGTCCTTACAGCAGAAAGAGTATTGTAAACTACAGTCTGTTACAAACGTAGCTAGTTTTAATCTACTTTCAAAGTTAGTTAGCCTTTATTTTTAAGCGGACTATACTAACATTTATTTTCCAGATTAAACTCAATATACCTCCATTACCTCACTCAGAAAAGATATATGTGGTGCCTACCAGTTTCCAAATGTCACAATGAATAATTTAGCTATATATGTTAATATTTATTCTTAGCTCCAAGCACCATTGGTCAACAATGGACTGAACATATCTTAGCTTTCCCACACAATTATATCAACTAGTATTGAGGCTGATGTCTGGCATGCTCACGATGTATGCATAATGACGAAACTGCCAAAAAGGTACCTTCATTAAGTGGCACATGGACATATATATACATGTGATATGTGTGTATGTAAATGTACATGTGTAATTAAAGCATCAAAAGTCAACAAATGAAGGTAGGAATAAGAAATCCCCCTAAAGGTTAATCTACCTGGTTCAAGTGATTTCTTACTGTCTTCAACTCCATATCCAGTGTTCTGAGAGAGACTTCAAGCTGCTGCTTCACTTCAACCTCGTTATGATATTGCTCATCTTTCCTTCTAAGTTGCTCCACAGTTTTTTCAGAAAGCTGATCCGCACTTCTCCTCTTCTCCTCCTCTTGTTTCAATGCAAATCTGAAGTTAAACGTGTTTATCTTAAAATCAACTTTCTTATTCAAAATGAAGTTCGTTTTGTGACCTGGGTCTCGAGATGGTGGCTTATTGTCCTAATCAAATTTCTGTTACTAATTTTCCCTTTTCATTACTCATGACTTTAAATTTCTCTCTTCTACAGCTCATATACTTTTGTTTTTTTTTTTTGGGGGGGTCTCAAGACAGAATTTCTCTGTTGTAACTCTGGCTGTCCTGGAACTCACTCTATAGACCAGGCTGTCCTCAAACTCACAGAGATTCTCCTGCCTCTGCCTTCTGAGTGCTGGGATTAAATGTATGTCACCACTGCCTGGCACATATGCTCTTAATAACAACAATGAATACGCATTTTAGTTGGCAGGCTTCTCGAAGTCTGGTAAATGTTATTGAAAAGGAATTTGAACTTACTCAGTAAAGTTACAGTTGAAAATTATATATTTTTAGGACTGGAGAGATGGCTCAGTGGTTAGGAGCACTGGCTGCTCTTCTAGAGGACCCAGGTCCAGTTCCCAGCACCCAGATGGTGGCTGACAACCATCTGTAACAACAGCCCTTCTGATGCCCTTCTCCAGCCTCTGTGGGCGCTGCGCACATGGAATGCACAGACAAAACTCCATACACAGAAAATAAAGTAATTTTAAAAAATGTTATTTTTTATTACACAGTTGTAAATACTCTCTAACCAATATAGACAATTTAAAGTTACTTAATTGTTTAAAAGCTATTAGTTACAAAGTTTACAACATGCACCAGAAGTAGAATTTTATCTTCATGAAACACTTCAGGCCTCCCTTAAGTACTTGCGGTTTAAGACAGCACCTTCAGAAGTTCCACAAAACATACATACCAACACTATCACAGCCACAGCAGGCTGAGGACACTAATCTCTAGAGCAGACTTGGTGTGTTTTTGTTGCGACACTTTTAATGAATCTTTTGCTGATGGAATAAAGACATTAGACAGTGGAAAGACCACCTGCACACACGAATCGGTAGGACTAATATTGGAAAATGGCCACCCTACCAAAAGTAATCTAAAGCTTCAATGCAACCCCTTCAAACCTCAATGCAATTATCCATATAAATTGAAAAAAAACCCTTAAAGCTCACATAAAAACATGAAAGACTGGGCAGCCAAACAACCCACTAAACACAGACCCAGAGGTAGCACTGTTCTTGTTTGCAAGCGACACTACAGAGCCACAGTAGTAAACACAGCACAGTACTGACTTGCAACAGACACACTGGTCAATGAATACAATAGAATAGAATAGAATAGAACAGAACAGAACAGAACAGAGGACCCAGGTGAAAGCCCACACTCCTACCAGACTTCTTACAAAGATGCCAAAAGTACACAATGGAGAAATAACAGCATCTTCAACAAATATGCTGGTCAAACTGGGTACCTACATGCAGAGAAAAACTGGAGCCTCCTCTCTTACCCTACACAAAACTCAATTCCAAATGTATCAAGGGCCCCAACATGATTCTGAACCTGGCACCCTGGATCAGAGTAGAAAATAAGGAACATGTGTCCTGTGATCTGAGGAGCAAGCGGACACTCTGTAGCAGATCCTGAGAATCAGGAGAACCACATCTTGAAGGCCCACATGGTTGTGGGCTCTTGACCAGTGGGAGGGTGTTCCAGGTAGGCACTGAGTGAGACAGCAGGGTTATGATGGCTGGAGTAGCAGAGATGTGGCCTGTATTGGGGAGCTGGTAGGGGCTCCAGGAGGGTCCTGATGTGCAGCGGTATGATTCCAGTGGGCAGGGTATGGCCTCTGACCTTGGAGGTGATCCACATGTCATAATATTACAGGATTAAGTAAGGTTCTAGGGGCCTCATGCAAGATGTTAGAGGAAGCCATTTCCTGTGGAGTGAACAGATGCCCCCTTGCAGGTCTTCGAATGGTAAGATTAGAATGCCAGACAAAGGAGGGAGGAGAGGGCTTTACTTCTGGAGTAAGCAGGCACTCTGCCTCAGATGGCAGAGATGGGACGCTGAAGAGCAGGATACGTGGGGACTCTATTTGCAAGCAGGAGCTGCAAAGGGATCCTGGGACAGCCAGCTCCAGTGCCAGGGACAGTGGGCAATCTTCCTGTGGAGCTAGCATACAAACATACAAAGCATGAGGCAAAGTCCTGCATCAGGAAGGAGAGGGTGAATACTGTAAAGCAGATTAGGGCTCTGTGGACAACTGGAGTCTGGAGGCGTGGGGCTGGGATGCCCAGAGAGGACAGCAGGCTTTATTGGCAGCGACCAAGGCACAGGTCCTTGGAAATCAGCAGGCCTGGGGGTCCTAGGGTAGGAGGAAGGTGGTTCTTACTAGCAGCATATGCTAAGGAGGTCCTGAAAGGTGGCAGGACTTTGAGGTGGCCAAGGGGTGATAAGAGGGGTAGCCCTTAATGTGTGTGGCATGGGTCCTGGGGAGGCAGTGGGATTAAGGGTACCCAGAAAGGAAGAAGGAAGGTTTTTTAGAAACATATATGGAGGGGGTTCTGTGAAGGCCATGTTTGGGGTGGCTGAGGGAAGAAAAAAGTAGGTATATGTTAGCACCTTGTGTGGCAGGGGGTAGGGGTGGGGATGAGGGAAGGTCCTTACTAGCAATTTCTGTAGCAGGGCCCTGGGGAGATTACAGGGATCTGCGGTAGTCATGGGAGAAGGAGGGGTGGCTCTAGCAGCAACATGTGTGGTCATGGGAAGGCAGCAGGGTTTGGGGTGGCTGAGGGAGAAACTCAACCAGTCAACCCTTATTCCTGATACATACTTTCAGCAATGTAGCAATATATAATAATCAACATATAAAAACCAACAGTCTGTCTATATACCAGTAACAAACTCCCTGAGAAAGAAATTGGGGTGGGGGAATCCCATTCACAATAGCTTAAAAACAAAATAAAACAGCACAATACAATTTATAAAACTAGTAAAAAGGCCAACGACCTCCACAATAAAAACTTTAAGACACTGAAGAAAGAAACTGAGAAGGGGGTTGGACCTCCCATGCGCATAGATTGACATAATCTAGCAAAAACTACCAAAAGCTATCTACAGATTAAATACAATTTTCATGACGTCCAATGACACATTCATTCTCTCTCCCTGTAATTTCTATGTAAACACCACACAGAAAGCATGAGATTGTGTGGTGAGCTCACGTGTTCTCATTATATATTGAAGAATTTATTAAAATAATCACATAGAAAACAGCTTACAACAGTATTCTAATACAAAACAATTTTTAAAAATTATTTGCAAAGTAAACACTGAAGGCGTTTTAAAATACGGCTGCTATAATATATATAATTATATATATATATATATATATATTTAATATAGCTATTAAAACTGTGATTTGGAAGAAATATTAACTTGGAATAATTCAGAGTTACATTCACTATATTAATTACAAGAAAATCGCACACTTCAGAAAACGTAAGAAATTTTTTCTTTTGCCAAACGTCATCACGTACGCCAACCAAGACCGGAATCCGAGTGCATTTCCGCAGTATAAACAGGGAGCACTCCTTTGGCGCTGAGCTATCAAGGCTGGGGAAATGACTCAGCGGGCAAGGTGCCTGTTCTAAACCCAGCGCCTGAGCTGGGTCTCCGGCACCCACCTGGCGGAAGACTGATTCCTCCAGGTCGCCGCCTGACCTCCGCACACGCGCCAAGCCATGTGCTCAACACGAGCACACGCGCGTGTAAGTGAATGTAACAGAACATTACAAATCAATAAGATAAAACCAAGACAGCATACCTCAAATTGGAGAGCTCTTGTTCCCATTCTACCTTTTCATGTTCTAACTGTGATCTGACTCCCTTGGCTTCTGAGGCTTCCTTCTGTAACCCCTTCAGTTTATTTTCCACTCTTTTAAGTTTTCCTGTAAGTAGTTCACAGTGGCTTGTTTTAAATTCTATTAATCTTTTATATGAATAAACTGCATCCCGGATTTTCAACAGGCTGACGATATCTGAATCAGAGACAAAATAAGAGATAAAATGAATGTGTAAATTAAAAGACTGCATTTTTATATTCAATCACTTGTACACTAAAGAAACTAAAGTGGAACACATTGCACTGAGTTCTGCAAATAACACAGGTGAGACCCTTGTTCTAGTTCAGCTTAAAAATAAAGTATGAAATTTATATACAATGGGATTTTATTCATATAAAACTGGATAGATTTGGAGATCTTCATGTTAAACAAATTAGCAAAACTCAGTCAAATACTTCATGTTAGATTTAAAACAAAAAACAAAAAGCATTCAATGAGCCTCTATTTCAGTCTTCCAGATGAGGTAACAGCTGTGGAGCCATGTTCCTACTCGAAACGAAAAACACACAGGCAAAACACAGAAGAACACAGACTGAATATCTCAAGTAATAATTGCCAAGACAATGATCCTTAATAGACGGGAGACAGATGGACTCTATGAATGTCCCAGGTCTCTGGCTTTCCCACCACGTACGAGGGAAAACACAAAGTAGAGCCCCTAGACTTGCTGAGGTGAGATGATTAAGTTCAGAGTTGAGATCACAAGACCGACCAGAGAAGAGAGAGCAACACAGACAAAGACCCTGCAGGTCTCTAGAGGAGCCCTGGAATACTTGGCCAGGTATCGAACAATGCACAGACAGGAACAAACTACCTGAACCACGGCTAAAACATCTGAAAGGATTAGACCAAGAACATCTATTCTCCTTAGTCAGGCTGGTCCAACACAATGGACAAGATAATGGACACAGACCAGAAAGGTCTTGCCTCACTGTAGGGCGTGAACCCTAGCTGAACACTGGTCTGTCTACCCACTCAACCAAAAAACAAGAGCAGGAAGGATCAAGGTGCTTCTGAAACTTAACTGACCACACAGTAACATGCAAAAAGAAAGCGTCATGAAAGATGGTTTCAAAAACCCTGAAAATCAAACGGCATTTGCAGATTTAAAGTGATAAAACCAAACAGTACGATGACAGGCAAAGGAGACTTCAGTTGATCTTGAGAAACACGGTTTAATCTCTGCAGGTCCACTTACAAACAAGCTTTCTGCTTTTGTTTGTTTGTTTTCAACTTGAAACAATTTGAAAAATCCTTATGGATGAACTATGCAACTTTAAACACTTGAAAGCTAAGGAAAAAGTAAGCATGAATGCATGAAATTTACATAGATAACTGTCCATACTATTTGCTGCATATAGTATACACAAACCTATTACAGGTAGATGAAAGGTATCAAACTTGTGCAGATACTTGTACATTGCATTTGTTATTATGATTAAAATAAAGGTCTACAAACGTAACTGCATCGTAGTAATTTCATAGCTACCTGTTGCTGCTGTGGCGAGTGTAAGTGTTACGAGCAACTGCTCATGAGAGCACTTTATGTGAACATTCTCCCTAAGAACCATTCCTCTGCCACCGTCAAAGTGATCTCATTTTCATCATATGCAATAAGATATAAAATACATTAATTAACTTTATTTTAGTGGTAAGACAACAGCAGGGTATTAGTAATTTAAGTTTTGAGGAGTCAAAATTCATATTTTCCACTATGCAGAGAGTTAACCCTCCTAAACTACATATGGCTCAAGAATCAACTATATGTCAATAATCCTGTTGAGTAAAAAAGCCTACAAACTCAACTGAAAAGCAGATCATCACAACAAATAAAAATAAAGATCCACTTATATGCTGGCTATGAGAAACACATTTTAAATCAATGGTTCTCAACCTGTGGGTCAGACACCCATTCCATAGGGGTCACCCAGACCATCTACATATCAGATACATTACAACTTGTAACAGTAGCAAAATTGCAGTTATGAAGTAGCAACGAAAGAATGACTACAGCTCTTTGGCTGACCGTAACCGGTCCGTATAACTACTTTACATAAAGTATATTTCTGACATGGACAGCACCGTCGCACAAAGTCTGCAGACATTATCACGTGTAGGGAGGTCTGCCACTGCACATGACCATACCTTTACACTCCATTCTGAGATGCTCGATTTCACACAGCACGCTCTCGTAATCAGGACCCTGGGACGCACAGTCCTCAGAGGCTGTTCCCGATGACTCAGGTAAGTCATCAAGGCTGTCCGCAGCAGCTATTTGTGTTCTGACCTATAAAATAAAGACAATTTTAAATGTTTTCCGTAATATTTACATTATATATAGAATAATGTTTGATACAAATAGAAACAGACACTTTTGAAAAGAACTCACTGCTGTCAGAGGATGTCTTTATCAATGGCTACTATTTCTTACTTTTTGAAGGTAACTGTCTTTCCGTAAACAATGAAACCATGTTTTTACCTTACCTTTTATATCGTTTAACTTATATTTTTATATCACTGCATTATAAATATAAATGCATTATAATGCACTTAAAAACAAAATGCATTTTTTAAATTATTTTTACATTACCTTGCTATTTTTATTAGATGTTTTCTTTGTGGGCCTAAAATAAAAAACAAATCCATATAAATCCTTTAAGACTAATGTTATGTAAAATACAAAGAATATCTAAGATTATTGACCTTTATACAAAACCTATACATTGGAAATTTATTTCTCTTACCAATAAAGTTTGCAGGTTATTTAAAATATAATGATTTCTATAAGGGAACTTGATTATAAACAGAGAATGAGACAAACATAATTATTAATATCATATGGAACTAAAATATATGCATACATATTCTATTTAATTGAGGGTGACCTTGAGCTTCCTCCCTCAACCACCGGTGCTGGGGTTTTAAGTGTGTGCCACCAATGCCCACAAAGGGGTGCTAGCAATAAAGTGTCGGGTTTCGTGCATTCTAGGCAAGCACTGTACCAACTGAGCCACATCCCCAGGTCAGAAAAATCAAACTTAGATCAAAGTTCTGATGATCAAAGACAAAGAAAAAAAAATGTATTTCATAGAAAGAAATACACCATTAAGAAACGTTTTTTACAAGTGAGGCAAAGAAAAACCAGGTAATTTGCCCGGACCACAGAGCCGATCAGTGGCAGACCCAGCACAACCCAGGAGCAAGCTACACAGTGTGGGAAAATCCTGCCATCTCCAACTGTTTTCCAGTGACACAGTAGCAAATGAATGCACAGCACTACTCTACTTCTAGTTGCAATTATTAATAATTTCTGACTCTTGTATTTTCTAAATCAAAGGACTTTATACCTCCACAGTTTTGGAAATTTCCCTGTATGAACTAATTAATTCTAAAGAAACAGGCATCATTAATTTATTCAACTGTTCATACATTCAGCCAATACTGAGCATATGATGTATACAATGACATTTGCTTAAAAAGAATCATTTTATACTTTTTTATTTTACTGAACTTAAAAGGTCTAACAGTTTAGCTTTTAGGACATCATTTTCATGTTTAGTTCATATTAGTACATTCCACTTCTCCACATGCTCAGGACGAACACTGAGCGATCTTAACAGCAGAAAAATGTAAGTAGATGGGCTGTGGGGCTGACTAGTGGCTAACTGTGGGGCTGACTAGTGGCTAACTGTGGGGCTGACTAGTGGCTAACTGTGGGGCTGACTAGTGGCTAACTGTGGGGCTGACTAGTGGCTAACTGTGGGCTGACTCAGTGGCTAACTGTGGGCTGACTAGTGGCTACAAGCACATGCTGCTCTTGCAGACATGGCAGCTCACAACCGTCTGCGACTCCAGTTCCAGGAGATCGAGCACCCTCTGCTGGTCTTTGTGGTACTGCATGTACATGGTACATATGTACATATGTGTACACGTACACACACACTCAGGCAAACACCCATACATATAAAAAAAAATTTGTTTTTTTGAGACAGGGTTTCTCTGTTGTAACTCTGGCTGTCCTGGAACTCGCTCTAACTCACAAAGATCCTCCTGCTGGGACTAAAGGTGCATGCCACCACTGCCCAGTTAAAATTTTTAAAAATATATCTTTTCTTTTCTTTTTTTTTTTTTTTTTTTCTTTTCAAGACAGGGTTTCTCTGTACGGTCCTAGAACTGTCTACACAGGACCAGGTTGGCCTCAAACTTTGGGATTAAAGGCATGTGCTACCACATCCAGCTAAAAAAATGAATCTTGAAAAAAAATTGAGTAGACATTCTAAGGACAATTAATAACAAATCTTCAACAAAAATATCAAGTTTTAATAACTTAGACATACAAGCCAAATCACACTAAGTAAGCACACACTCCTCTGCTGGACCACTCCTGATGTTGTGCAAGCATATGCTAAACACTTCTTGCAAAGATTCTTAAGTCCCGCGCTTTCCTTCAGTTATCCCCACTTTCCTGTTACCGTTCCCACACAAAGTCTGAGTCGTCCACACTTGTCTCCTGCAGCCAGACTTCCGCGGGGACCCTTTCTCGTACCCGCACTGGTTGGAGTCACTTGTCCCACCTCCCCTTGCAGCATCACTGGTACAGGTCAGCTCTTCGCCTGGAGACTACAACAGTGTTTTATATTCACAGCTAAGCGGCCTCGGGTAGCGTTCACCCACAGGGGAAAAGAACTCGTGCTTTACCTCGCTTCACTTTGGTCTGTGTCACTTAAGCTGGAAGCGTCCTGCATTTGTAGTGAAGCGCCAGTTGGTGAGTCAGCTTTCGCAGCCAATGGCATCGTAACAGAGTCTCTGGACACCCATTTTTCATTTTCCTTTCTCTTCGCTTCCTTCATAAGCAAGGTAGGACCACTATTTAAAAACAACCCATTAATAAAAGCCAGTATTTTAAAAGTAATTCTACTGACAAAGAATTAAATTAATTTTGATGAAATTCTGACTCCCATCTTACTTTACTGAAAACAAAAAAAGTTAATAAGGTACTAGCTAAAAATATGCTCAACAAAGGCATAAATACACAACGACGGCACACGTGGTGTATCAGAGGTGATGTATGAGACGGCTTATTTGGCATTAAGGGAGGTTTTTCAGAAGAGTTAGAATCACAAGAGCTCACCTGGAAATAAAAGCAGCAGAAACCCATTTTACCTACAGAACAGACTACAAGCACAAAGATTACATGCTCTGTAGGAACGTAAATGGTGTAAAACAAAAGCAAGTGGCAAGGGATGACTGTAAAGTAAACTTGAACACTATACTCAAAGGCTGGAGCTCTCCGCCCCCAGTGACTATTAGACAAGAGTAACCTGTGGCTCTGTGCTACATTTTTAGTTTTGCTTTTAAATGTAGTTCATGTGCACAATCACAAATAAACAAACAAACGAATAGGTAAAATAAAAATGTTTTAAGCTGCATTTGTCAGTAGGCAATTGAGATTACTTTTTACAGAAAAAACACATATAGGGGTACCCTTTACTTTGCCTCTAGCTAGGTCTGCTCCTTCCTACCGCACAGGCTTGCCCAGCCCTTGCAGGATTAGCCTTCCCTGCACCACACCCCATGGTAGGCCTGCTCCTTCCTATTCCAAAGACCAACTGGGATCCTCCAGGACTTCCTTTTGCTACATTGCCAGGAAGGCCCTGCTCATCTCTGTCCCATAGCTGCCCCACCTTTCTTTTCTATGGCCTCCCTCCTGTCTGAGGCCTCTGTTCCTTTCCATTTTACAGGCAGTTCATCTCCTTTGACCTTCCTTCCCTGGGCCACTGGTAGTCATCACTCCACTGCACCCTATAGGTAGGACTCGGGTTTCTCTGGGATCTCAAGTCTAAGTGTTGCAGACCCCCTGGCACCTTCAGGTTTCTAACCTCATCCCTCAAACTAAGCCTGTTCCTTCTCACCCTATAAGTGTTCCCAAATAGGCCCTGCCCCTCCCGACTCCATAGGCCACCTGACTACACACCCAGCTTCTCAAGATCTCATCCCCCAACCAATTAGTGGCCAGAGTCTACTCGAGGCCACTTGGAGAACCACACTAGAAGGCAGCAGAAGGGAGGACCAGCAAGTGGGGTGATGTTGGATAAAGTCTGTTCATGAAAACAGTAGCCAACTCTCAAACCTGCGGTCATCAATACCAGTTCCACAAAGCAACCCAAGTCTCAACTCTCTTATAGCTTAATCCTCTCCTGAACACTGTACACGTTTACATTCAAAGAAGGAAGGTAAGTTGAACAAAAGGAAAGAGAGACACAAATTACTTCCAGTGTATAAGTTCCAGCACAGAAATTAACATAAAAAACCCAGACATGTTTCTCAAACTACTCGTTCCACAGCATTGAACACCAATGAGAGTGATCCAGAAGATCATTCAAACAAAAATTCAAAAGAATGATTATAACTGCTCAAACAAATCAGAGGAGCTGAATAAACCCCAAGATAACAAAAGCGAAGACCTGAAGGAAATGCAGATGCTAATCAAAGATATGAAAATGGAATTAAGTCGAGATGCTGGAGCAATGCAGAGGAGCAGCAGCCAGCACTGGAGCTTCAGGAGCACAGCTCGCCGGCTACCACACCTACAATGAGTCCACCCCAGTTTGACAGAGTCACGGGGGACTGTCTCCTTAATGCCCTTTGCCACTGCTGGGCCCTAATTGCGCTTGTTGCTACCGTGGTCTTCCTGTCTCTCTTGTGGTATAAAAGTTCCATGAGGGTCTCTAACTCCTCACTGGACAATGTTACTGTCACACATAACAGTGCTGATGATTTTCCCTCGTGCAGCGCCACTTGGGTAAGGCAATGCCACTCAGTAAAAGTAGTGACAATTGAAAACTCCAGAAAGAGTAACTAAAAAACATACATAGTTAGGAAGATTAGGTGTTTTTCACATATAGTTACAGATCAGATTAGGATGTTTTGCCATCTGCCTTGGGATCACTAACCTAAGAAACATTAGTAACCTAAGAAATAACATAAAAGTAAGAAAACATATTTTTGCTAGGGACTAGTTTGGTCAGGGTTAGGAAAGCAAGAACAAAGAAAGGTTAATTGCTAGGGCCTGTGAATTTCGCCTATGAAAGACAGGCCCATGATCAAGAAATGACAAATGAGTTCGGTGCCCATTGTTAGGCTTGAACTTCCTTAACCACAAATGAAATTCGTTCTTTCCTGGTTTCTGTAATAAAAAGTTTGCTGATGAGTTTGGAGTACACCTGTAGGGCATACAGCTGTGCAGCATATTCTCCTTTTACCTAAGAAAAGCAGAAAGACCCCTGACTTAAAGCCTTCTAGTTATAACAAACTTGTCTGTGAATAAGAATTGTGTTAGAAGAGACAAGAGAGTAGAGTAGAGTAGGAGAGAGAAAAAGCCGCGTAAAGAGAGAACTGGCCCTATCTACAAGAGATGTGGTTTTATTTATATTATCCGCTGACTCCGCCTCTCCCTTCCCAGTCGCTGAACTTCTGCTGGGGCTGGACCTCAGTATGAAGACACAGAACTGCTGGGGAAAAGCCAAGCTGAGGTGGCGCTGGAAATGCAAACCTCAATAAGCCAAGCAAAAGCCTCAGTGGGAAGACTCGCAACAGTGGGTCCTGCGAAAGACTCGCAACAGAGGGTCCTGCGAAAGACTCGCAACAGTGGGTCCTGCGAAAGACTCGCAACAGAGGGTCCTGTGAAAGACTCACCAACAGAGGGTCTGCGAAAGACTGACAACAGAGGGTCCTGTGAAAGACTCACAACAGAGGGTCCTGTGAAAGACTCGCAACAGAGGGTCCTGTGAAAGCAGGAGACAAAGCAGGGGGTGCGATCACAGTGAAGGCCAGTGAGAAATTAAAAAGAAAAAGAACATGAGTGCACTTTGGGACACTATGAAAAACTAACCTTCAAATTACCGGCATTGATAGGAGGAGAATAATACCACAGTGAAGATATAGAAGAAAATTTCCAAAACCTAGAGAAAGAGATGTTTGTCCAAGGACAAGAAGCCTACAGAACTTGAAATAGACAGGATTAGAAAAGAAATTCTCTATGACACACTACAGTAAACATTAAAACCACAGAATAAAGAAAGCTGTGAGACAGGTCTAGCCACATTTTAAAGCAGGGCAATCAGAATAATCTGGTTGTTTGACAGAATACTTCTAAATCCAGAAGATACTGGAAAGATATATTCCAAATTCTGGAAGACCACAAATACCAACCACACCACTATATCCAGCAAAACCATCTACTAAAATGGAAAGATAAATAAAACCTTTCCATGATAAAAGAAATTAAAGTATGACCACTAAGCCAGCTCTACAGAGAATACTTCTGTCTGAAAAGAAAGTGAACACACCCAAGAGATCACAGGAAATAAAAATGCCAGGACAGTTCATCAAAACAAGTCTAAGAAAACATGACACAATCAACAATATGACAGGAGTTAATACACATCTGTGATGGCTGATCTTGGCTGTCAACTTGACCACATCTGGAATAACTGGGACCCAAGCTGCTGGGGACTCCTGTGAGGAATTTTCTTAGATTATTAGGGAAGACCCACCCTGCATCTGGATCACACCCTCTGATAGCAGCCTACATGAAAAGGCGTGGAAGAAGGAAACTGATATTAAATTAAACTTCTGAGTCCAACACAGACTAGACCAGCAGCTCTCCAGGAATCCTCCCAGAGCTCCAGTACCAGATTGGGACAGAGACATCTAACCTCAGGGACTAAACAACTACCAGAGTCTCAAGCTTTTCCTCATGAGAGCCATTGCTGGACTAGCCAGATCATAGCCTGAAAGCCAGGCTAATAAATCCCCTTAATACACACATCCATCCTATCGGTTCTGTTCCTTTACAGAACATTGACTAATACAACATCTTCCAATAGAAACTCTGAATATTAACACTCTCAATTCCCTAATAAAAAAGACACAGATGAGCAGACTGGATTAAAAATAGGATCCAGCTTTTTACTGATTTCAAGAAGCACACCATCGATGATAGACACCATCTTAAGGAGCAAGGAAAGAAAAAAGTATTCTAAGCAAATGGACCTAAGAAACAAAAAGGCATGGCTATTCTAATATCTGACAAAGTAGATTTCAAACCAAAACAAGAGATAAGGAGCAACACTTCCAACTTATTAAAGAACCAATGCACTACAATTCTAAACCATGCACCAACCAGAGTGTGACCAATTTCATAAGGCATACTACTAGACCTAAAACCACAAGGTAACCCCAACACAGCGACTCTGAGGGACTTCAGTAACCCACTTGCCCCACAGTTCATTTGTACAAAACTAATCAGAGAAACACTGGAGTTAAATGGTCTAACAGACAGCCAGAGAACACTCCACCCAAACAGTGAGGAGATGCATTCTTCTCATTCTTCTCAGGGAATTTTCTTCAAAACTGATCACATTAGGACACAAAGCAAATCTCCATCAACATACAAATACGGAAATAATTATCCTCCATCCCATCAGACCACAATGGAACAAAGCTAGATACCAACAACAATGAAATACATAAAGAACACCATCTCACGGGACTGAACACCACACCGCTGAAGGCCAACTGGTCAGACAAGACATCAGAAGGAATTTTTTAATTCTTAAAACTGAATGTAAATGAAAAAGCAACATGTGTTGTAACAACATTTCCTTAAACTAAGCCATCAAACTAAATGTATTAAATATTCAACTGTGAAATAATCAATACGCTATAGCTCTAACATAATTTATAAATGTGGTGATTCATTTTACATTATATTTTTAAAATGACAACTTAATATTGTCATTACTGGGGAACATTTAGATTATCTTCAACTTTAAGGTATGATACTAAAATAGATATTCTTAAAATATGCATATATATTTAGGCAATATGCAAAACATATATAACATATCCATAACATATATTATGTTATTTACCTATTATATGTAACACAATATACTAATATCCTTAACATATGTATGCATGTAAGTATTTGTAAGTCATGTTTTCCTATTCCAGAAGGCTCTGACCCTCAGGAATGAAGCAGCCAGGTTACAGAAATGGTATATTTCAAATTATGTTACATGTCACTAAATTATTTGCAAAAGGTATTTACCATTTTCACTTGTTAACAATACATGAAGATGCCTTTACTTTTGCTAATCCTGGTTTTTTTTTTTTTAACAAAATATTAATTAATTGGAAAAATTATGTGCTCTTGTTTTTTTTCGATTCATCACATAAGGCTGAATACGTCTAAAAATGTACAACAGTTATTTAGCAATGAGTTGGTTTTATACGACTGTAACAACTATGCATTGTTAAGCACTGCCACGATCTCACCTGTCATGGTCCCCACTCCCCTTCACGGGAAACAGTTGCTGATCAGTCTTTCCACTCTGGTGATTTAACCCACGATCACCACTGTCAGCAGCACTGATGTGCAGATTTCCTGATATTTCTGCTTCATTATTTTTGAACTTCCTTTTTTCTTCAACCTTTAATGGAAAGTTGACAGTAGGATAACCTGTTTTTTCAGAACAAGGCTTTTTTGCAGGGCTGCTGAAGAGATGGTGACTGGTTTAGTTCCCGGCACTCACACGGCAGCTCACAGCCATATGTAACTCTTGCTCCAGGGGATTCAGAGTACTCTTCTGCCGTCTGCAGGCACCAGGCATGCACTCAGCGCACACATGTACATGCAGCCCAGACACATTTACACATAAAATTTTAAAAAATCTTGTAAAAAAGCCATTATTCAATAGAAAAGGAATTCTTTTTTAAAGTCTTTTTAGTTTTGATTGATTTGTTATCACTTGACAGTTTAACTGGGATTTAGATTTGACACTGGAGACCTGTGTTTTGAATACTGAGAAAGAGGAATAATATGTACAGTTTTATTCTCAGGAGTTCTTTCTATAAGGCTGTATTTTTTTAAAGAACTTTATTTTTAAATAATCAAAGGGTTACACGAAGAAAAATTAGAAAACAATTGAAATTTCACTAGTAAAACATAATAATGTCTTAGCTATTTCGAAACACTAGTCTATAACTAAGAAGTAAAGGTTTACCTCAGTCTCAAATAGGATGTTGTAAACCAGTAGGCTGAACAGGTTTGTCTGCACTATACTGAATTATGTGATACAGTTACGAAAAAAAATTACAAGTTTTTTTTAAGTATTACAAAGACTTACTTCATCATACATTAAGAGTACAGTAAATCCTTTTTCTAAAGATACTAAATGGAGAGGAGGCAAACTTTATTAAATGCCAAAGTCAATAAATACCAATTAGAAAGAAGAGCAACATCAGTCCCAATTATAAACTATGACAGTATATTAATTTATATGAGTTCAGTTTTAATACAGTCTCCTATTCAGTTAAGACAGAAGATGAAACCATTTAGAGTATTTACCAGTTTCTGATAATGAGATAAAGTTAGAAAGTTAATGCGTACACCCCAATACCACAGGCCTCACGTCAGAGGCTTAAAAGGCAATCGAGGTTATTTTATGTGCTGGTTCAGAGAACAGTTTAAGGGTTATTTAGGAGGGACTGAGGGAGAGTGAATGACGCATGTATGTGAATGCACCTGTGTGTGCATGAGTGTGTACATGTGTATGGGTTCTGAGGCCAGAGGAAAATGCTGGGTGTCCTGCTCTAACACTCTGCCTTATTCCACTGACACAGGACTTTCACTGAAGCTGAAGCTTGTCATTTTGGTGCTGGTTACTGAGCTCCCAGAATCCGCTCTCTTTGCTCTCCAGTGCTAAGGTTACAAACACGCATGTCCATGGTGGACTTTTTTTACACAGTGTTGGGGATTTGAACTCAGGTGTATAGATTCTTACATAGCAAGCACGCTTACCCAAGGAGGAATCTCCCTAGCCCTACTGTAAATTTTATAACTAGTTAAAATGTTTTAAAAATAAAGTAATAGGGGCTAGAGAGATGGTTCAGTGGTTAAGAGTACATACTGCTCTTGCAGAAGACCTGAGTTTGATTCTCAGCACCCTGTTGAGCTCATTGTTTGTAAGTTCAGCTCCAAGGGATCCTACACCTTCTTCTGGACTCTGCAGGTACCTGTACATGTATGCACTTGCCCACACACATATTAAATTATATGTGTGTAACATCTACTGATCCTAAAAGGCTAGTCTGAATGCCACTCATCCAGCATGCTATATTACTAAAGCAAAGGACCCACAAAACAAGTGACTAAGCGTTTACGTACCTTCTGCTGGCTGTCGTCACTGCTACCGAGCTTTTTCTGCTCTTCTCTTGATACCATTTCTAAGTCTGGTTCTGCAGACAAATGTGTATATTCAGTTAAACTTCTCTGCTAGATAAAATCTTTATAAACATAAGAAAATAAATAATTTGTTTTTTTCTCATTTAAGAGTTTAAGTTAAGCTTAATCATTAGCTACAAAGCTAAATATTTACTCCCTTAGAAAATACTTCTAATTATCCAAGACTTCAACAAGTCATTGTGGGACACTATCTGGAATCAAATTCATTACATATAAAAGCCTCAGTGATTCATGCACAAATTCACTCAACGTAAATACATCCCGAGAGGGGCATTAAATATGCCAGAGAAACATAAACTCAGTGCACACGATTTCATCTCCTAATAGTGACTTTTGCTTCTGAAATTACTGTTACTTCTTACATCTTTATCCCTGAACGCTATATTGCATCTGAAATGTTTCCAACCACTATTCTGGTGAATTTCTTTTATTTCAAGATCAAGTCTACTCTGTGAAACTCTCTTTGCGTGTAATTCTCTCTTTTTTGATTAACAGATGTTGCTTTTCATGGGGCTATCTTAGTAATTTTCCTACATCTTTACCTCTTGAACTGCATTTCCTCCTTACAGGTATATTCCTTTTACTCCTGTACTAGACAGGACAATTTTTTTAAAACCATCTGCATATAATGATTTTATTCATTTTCCTCGAGAACCAGTTCTTGAGTTTCTGCTAAGTGCTAGGGTCAAAAGCATTTAAAGAAAGATGTCAGGGAAGGCTGTTCTAAAGGTAAACCGCTAGGTCAGCCAGATAAAGGGCAGGAAATGGTCAGTTCCTGAAAGGTGGGATGTGAGAGTGGTACCAAATGGGACATATAAGAAGAGGACATCACCAACAGTTTAGTAATGTCAGAAACATGGGAGAGACAGAAGAAAGAGTCAAGGTGGAAAGTTGGGCAGAAGTGAGGTGTTATGACAGTTTTACAGGTAAGCTGGACTGAGGGGATGTTTCTAGAAGTATTTAGGACATAACATCTGTAGCTAGAATAGAATGAAAGTTCATCTAATGAATAAATGTACAAATTTTAGTTCTTAAACAAGATTCTTTTCATTACAAAAGTCATTAAAAATGCAAAAGGAACTACCTGAATTATTTAATAGCTTGTGTTTATTTTGTAGTTTTTGCTTCATATCTTATCTTATATATTATCTCATATCTTATCATATCTCCAGTGTTAACAAAAAAGAAGGCCAAAAAGTCACGTGCATGCTTAAGTAACTGGATTTGTCGGCAAGAGTCTGCTCAGTAGGAGGGGTGCTTTGCCTCCAAGCCTGAGGACCTAAGGTCATCTGAAGAACCCACACGATGAAAGGAGAGACCCAACTGCCACGAGTTGTTTTTTCTGACTTCTACGAGTGCACTACGACACACACACACCCCTACCCAGACACATACGCAAACCTATACACATGCACGCACACACACACCTACACACACATGCATACATACACACACACCTACACACACGTACACAAACACACACAGACATACACACACACACGACAAACACACACAAACCCCTACCCAGACACATACGCAAACCTATACACACAAACACATGCATGCACACACACCTACACACACCATGCCTACATACATAAACACACACACCTACACACACGTACACACACACACACATACACATACACACCTACACACACAGATACATACACCTACACACATGAATAAATAAATGCAACATAAACACTGTTTAAAGTTAAAAAACTGGATTTGCATTTTGTAGTCACTCGTCTAGGAAATATAATTGGTAATCCTCTGTAAGACACAATGTTAGTTTGATAGGCAATTCAAAAAATATATATTCACATGATTAGTTGCTACAAAACCAATCACACAACTAAGCAATAACTGGTATGTAAAGTATAACACACACCAGATGGAATCCACACAGGAGTGGTACAGCCATAGAATTAAAACTGCTTTTTGTAAAGGATGGAGTCTCACAGGGAGTTGCCCAGGCCAGCCTTAAACGTCTAAGCAAAGTTATCTTCCTCTCCCCTGGCTCCCCAACAGGTTGAATCATTGGCCTGTGTTACTACATTTTCATATTATATTTCAGAACCATACAGTATTGCTTTAAAAACCAATATTCTTCTGAATACTTTATTGTTCAAATAAAACAAGCTTGTCAAACTTATGTTTAAAGATTAGCTTAAACAAAATGAATCATTCTCCCTAATTGTGTTATTTATATATTGCTTGACTGCAAGATGCATAAGGGACATAAAATGTAGAGCACACTTTACAATAAAATATCTGAAATTCGTATCTACAATATTATGAAGACATGCAGAAGTACTCTAAGGTTGAATTCTCTTTATTCTGTTTTTTCTGTCTGCTCGGAGTCCATACAAGTCACAGAGAATATAATTTCCTAATGAATAAAAAATACACCCAATGTTGCCCGTTCCTTTTCCTCCTAAGGATAACTCCGCGCATTCTGTGCATGGCACCTGAGTTTTAGGCTCTGAATGTGATGTGAATGGGTTTTCAATCATCAACAAGACATTCGATGAGTCTTAGGAAAGGTCAAATCAGAATTACAGTCTGATAAATCTGAGCATAACGTTTTCACTAGGACACAAGTGATACAAATATAATTTGCTCTTTTTTTTATTGAGAGAAGTAGTCCCATATCGTCCTCGGCCTTACAAGCTCAACACTGACTATGGATTACTGTATGTCACGTGCCCCATATTCCATGCTCTCAGAGATGGCTAACTTTCTACTTTCTT
Organism: Cricetomys ansorgei; assembly: GCA_026225945.1. NCBI lineage: Eukaryota > Metazoa > Chordata > Mammalia > Rodentia > Nesomyidae > Cricetomys > Cricetomys ansorgei. The sequence goes on along the minus strand of JAMJFZ010003368.1, from coordinate 14,214 downwards.
TTCATCTGTTAGGACTTATTTGATACACACCCAGTATTTTCAGAGTTCACCATGTGAACATAAACATCGTAAGTTTACAGGAATAAATGATATCCGTAAGTCATCTACTGCCTCCCACGTGAAAACAGAATGAGTCTAGCTTCACACGAAATCAAAGAGTAGGGAGCCATGGGACAGGAAATGCATACATAACAAAAGTATTTGTTTCATTTTTCCCTTAGAAGCACAATGGTCAGACTTAAGCTTTCTGAGACAAGTGGGAAGATACGGTGAAAAATTATAAAAAGAAAAAACTGAAGAAACTGGCAGAGCGACTTCAGCCCCTGCTGCTCCTCTGAGGGCCTGGCCGCCTGACATCTATGTACTCGATGTGCGTCTAAAACAGGGGTTTTAGCCATGATCTGAAAATGCCTGGAATTCAAAATTGGTTCAAGGGTCCAAGAGATCAGCTCACACAAAACAGTACTTGTCATTTTCATTCTCATTTTCTTACAAGTGTACAGTGGAGTTTTTCAGCGGTGGGACATGTGATAACGCAATAATTCTACGGATTCATGGGTAGCAGCCTGTATGACTGTGCATTTCTGTACCTGAATCTTTGGCATTTAATTTCCAACACAGTAAATATTAATACATAACGCACTTAAACAAAAGCTTTCTAAAATCTGTAATTTGAGTATTATAAATGGACCCTAAGACCACAAACTTTCAGAATCACTGTTTTGAGTAACTTTTTTTTCTTTTACCAAACTCATCAAGAAATGATCACGTAGTTTCTTCACTTTTTAATAATCACACACACACGCACACGTGCACACGCAGGCATGAGGTACAATCTGCTAATCCGAACATGTAACTGGCTTAAGATAATCAGTGTAATTCTGCCAAGGTAAAATGATTTAAAGTTCAAACACTACTGATGTTAAGAAATAAAGCTCTATTCTTAGCAAGCATGAGAACTCTAGTTGGCACGTTTTTCAGAAGTCAGGAGTCTGCTGGCTGTCAAGGCCAGTCCCAACCTCCAGGGTCCAAGTGAACCTCTTCCACAACTCCTGAGTCCTGTTCCCTAAGTAGCTGGGACACAGGTAGTACCGCCGAGTCCAACTCTCCAACAAGTATTTTCAAACTTTGGGAAGATAAAAAAAAATCTTAAAGTTTCATAATTAACCTTTATGAATCCCTAGAAAGTACCAGGGACATATGAGCTGAAACAATGTCCCGAAACATTACAGTAGGGACATCTGAGTTGAAGCTTATTATCTTAAAAATCCTTTTTTTCTTTTAAATACACTTAATAACTGATGGACAATGGCAACTGTAGGAACACAAGAAAGGAACCCCCGCCACAGCATCTGTTACATCCCTGGTCAGCACAATCACCACTTGCTTTAGAGACTTCTCAACTGTAGACTATAGTTTTCTAGGGGTCTTTCCAGAAACCCCATTTACACTAAAAGATGTAAAGCCCTTGCACAGCCCTGGTTTTACCTTACCAGATTATAATTCCATTCAAGGGACCTCTGGAGCCACCTTATACTCTTATTTATCAAAATGAGAAAAATCAAAGAAAAAAAGGTTTCTAAACCTTGAGATGAAACTTGAGAGCCACGGAAGTGGAATGCATGGCTAATCCTTAATCTTTTCCCGGAGAAGCCCACACCCACACGTGGGCACGCCATCTTCCCCTTAAGTGTCTCTCTTTTCACTCCTCTGCTTAGGAGCTATGTTAAAAAGGGCTTTTAATAAATCATGGCTCGATGAGACATGCATACCCGTGCTCAGGTGTGCTTTATTCATTTCTAGAGTGCCTTTCTCTATACTTTTAGCAAAAACTTCAATTCTGCTTCATCCTGGCTAGTCCTGAAAGTCTTTTGTGTGTCAGAGTTTGACTGAGTTGAAGCCCTAGGCAATTAAGGGGACTCCTCCAGCTTCCAAGGGTGCTCCTGTTTCTTCACCACTGTCAGAAACCAATAACACCGTTCCATTATTCCAAATCTTTCCAACAAAACTGGGGGTAAAAACTGTTTAGGAATCAGAAAGCTGAGCATTTCCAATATGTGCTGTACTTTCCCTTAGAGTATTATGCAATTTACCTGGTTTGAATGTTTGCAGATCCTTCTTTCCTACTGTTTTGTTCAGAACAGGATCTGTCCCTTTGATGGCAGGCTGGATGGGTTTGGAAACAGTTTTAACAAATGTGTATTTCATATAACATATAGGTAAAACTCATGATGAAAATATCACTATACCTCCATAACTGGATATTTTCCAGGGGCCTCTAAAAAGCAAAATGGAAATGTGTAATTAGTTATGTGTAAATATGGTAAACCAGCCATCTTTTTGGCAGTTACTCTGGAGCTGAACCCTCATGCTACACTTGGAAACGGTCAGCTCTGCCACCCTCCTCGCTTAGGCCAGCAACATATCAGAAACATATTCAATAAAGAACAACAGGGTAAGTTTGACAAAACATGCAGTTAGAACACAAAGTGATTTCTTTCCGATGACTGTGACTAAAATAGAAATGTGCGCATTTGCCAATGTTAACAAGCTGATGGACAGACAGAAATGTGATCTGCAGTTAGAGGAACAAGTTAGGACTGTGAAGATGAATTTCAAAGGCGATGGTAAAAGCATGACTTTAACGTAGCACACCAGAATGGTTTATAACATTATACTACAAGCATTTATCACGTTCTTCAATTTGCCCTATAATTTAGAAAGTACAAAGACTGAAGAGTAGTTAATTGAATTACAATTCACATCTTTCCAGAGATTTTCTAAATTGGTTAGCTTGGATATACACTTGTAGAATAACAGTTAATAAAAATACCCGTTGTTTTTTTCCATACCCATGTGGGCTACTGGAATGCCTACATTTCTTGACTCCTCTAGTTTAGCCATCTTTAAGTTTCTTGATCCACTCATGAAAGAAGGTATATAGGGCATATCTGAGAAATAATGTACATGTTTTTAATATTAAATGATCATCAAATGGGAAAAGTAAACTGAGTCATTCAAATATTAGAATCATAGATATTAATAACCTTTTTTCAAAATTGGTTTAATATTCACTTAAAATAACTATTATGATAATCAAGAAATGAACTATAATGTTTTGCTTTAAAATCAGTTTGGTTTAGCTGTTAACCATGCTAGTCTTTTAACAGAATTTCATGAAACAACTACTTCATCAGCAAATTAGCTATCTTAAAATACAGCAAAGTTTTCCGTGTTCAATTAATCTACTTTAAGTAACATATTAATGAGACCAAGGTCTCTGATGCCTGTGACTCAGAGGACAGCTGTGTGGCTGTGGTTAATCAAATTCTAACACTACTTCTTAATTTTAGTAACATCTGAAACAGCAAGAATCCAACCTGACTGCAAATGCACTGAGGCTGCCTTGAGCTCCCTAGCACCCACCCCCAACTCCAAGAGCACCTAGATTCCTCTCCTCCCCTTCATCAACTCCAACGGCACCTAGATTCCTCTCCTCCCTCCTCCCCCTTGTCAACTCCAACAGCACCTAGATTCCGCTCCTCCCTCCTCCCCTTCATCAACTCCAACAGCACCTAGATTCCTCTCCTCCCCTTCATCAACTCCAACAGCACCTAGATTCCTCTCATCCCTCCTCCCCTTCATCAACTCCAACAGCACCTAGATTCCTCTCCTCCCCTTCATCAACTCCAACAGCACCTAGATTCCTCTCCTCCCCTTCATCAACTCCAACAGCACCTAGATTCCTCTCCTCCCTCCTCCCCTTCGTCAACTCCAAAAGCACCTAGATTCCTCACCTCCTCTTCATCAACTCCAACAGCACCTAGATTCCTCTCCTCCCCTTCATCAACTCCAACAGCACCTAGATTCCTCTCCTCCCTCCTCCCCTTCGTCAACTCCAAAAGCACCTAGATTCCTCACCTCCTCTTCATCAACTCCAAGAGCACCTAGATTCCTCTCCTCCCCTTCATCAACTCCAACGGCACCTAGATTCCTCTCCTCCCTCCTCCCCCTTGTCAACTCCAACAGCACCTAGATTCCGCTCCTCCCTCCTCCCCTTCATCAACTCCAACAGCACCTAGATTCCTCTCCTCCCCTTCATCAACTCCAACAGCACCTAGATTCCTCTCCTCCCTCCTCCCCTTCGTCAACTCCAAAAGCACCTAGATTCCTCACCTCCTCTTCATCAACTCCAACAGCACCTAGATTCCTCTCCTCCCCTTCATCAACTCCAACAGCACCTAGATTCCTCTCCTCCCTCCTCCCCCTTGTCAACTCCAACAGCACCTAGATTCCTCTCCTCCCTCCTCCCCTTCGTCAACTCCAACAGCGCCTAGATTCCTCTCCTCCCCTTCATCAACTCCAACAGCCCTCAGCTTCTTCCCGTCCTCATCCTTTCCATGTGTTACTCTTCTTTTCAAAAGCAACCTCTAGATCTGCACAGACCTGACTTTTCTTTTACACGTTTTCTATGGATTATTCCAATAACTTCTTTCCTTTTATTCAGCAGTAACTCTGAATTACAATTTCTTCTTCTTTTTGAACTTTTTTTTTCCTTTTAAATATGGAACGTTTCATGAATTTGCATGTCATCCTTGTGCAGGAACCATGCTAATTTCTCTGTATTGTTCCAATTTTAGTGCATGTGCTGCTGAAGTGAGCACCTTAGAACTTTCTAACTGGAAGCACACTGTATCTGTATTTATAACTCCCAGTTATTCAAAACACAGTATCCACATTTTCTGTGTTTCATATAAAACTTCTTTGGTTTTACTTAGAATATCACCAGAACTGTTTCCTAATCATGTAAAAACACAAGAGACTAAAGTAAGAAAGGGGGGTGTAAACATTAGAGATATAAAATTTGCTCCAGGTAAAGAAGGGTAAAGAAAAAGGAAATCCTTTAAATATGAAAAGATTTCATGAGGTAAAACACTATGTTGTCCCAGAGAAAGGGCTTTTTTGAAAAGGAAAATTGATGATAAATAACTAGAAGGCTAAAGACTGTCCTTAAAACAGTAGCAAAAAGTTAAAACTTAAAAATATGTGATAAGTTGGTAAGTTGGCTATAATTAAAGGTTATTAAAAACTCCTAAGGTCAAAATTCAGTACGTGACCTAACACCGGAACCCGATTCTCTGATAGTAACAGTGAGCTATTCTTAAAACACTGATCTGCTCTTAGTAACACAGAAAGCTGGCTCACACTCACAGACTCCGTCATTTAGGACTCAGTTTCTCAATTTGATCCAAATGCTAAGTCTGGATGTTTTCTCACTGGATAAAGCCTTCATATGCCGGACAATGACCAATGTAGGAGTAGGAAAGATACTATTAAGAATCATTCCCCATTCTATGGGCTACCTGCTTGCTCTGTCAGCAGTTCTTCTGCTCTGCAGAAACTCTTGACTTCAAACAGCCCCTCTGTTGGTATTTGGGGCTTGTTCCTGTGCTACTGAAGTCCTGCTCAGAAACTTCTCTACTCCATGTCTTGAAAAGTATTGCCTGTGCTTTGTTTCTTTGCTTGGATGGGTTTTGTTTTTGTTTTCAAGACAAGGTCTCACTGTGTAGCCATGGCTGTTCTGGAACTCACCATGTAGACCAGGCTGGTCTCAAACTCTGAGAGATCTGCTTGCCTCGGCTTCTGAGTACTGCAATTAAAGGTCCGCACCACCATGCCTGGCTTCCCTTGTGTTTCCCTCTAGGAATTTCAGCATTTCGTATTTTAAGGTCTTTGATATCCATTTCAAACTGAATTTTATATAAGGAGAGACATGAATCTAAGTTCATTCTTCTGCAGGGAGGTACCTAGTTTTGTCAACAGCATTTGTTTTCAAGAACACCAGTTCTCTTTTTTCAATTGTATGTTTTAGCCTTTGTCAAGAATTAGGTGGCCATAGTCTTACTGGTCTACTTCCAGGGCTTTTATTCTGTTCCATTGGTCTACATGTCTGTTTCTATGCCAGTAGGTCTGCCTTGAGCACTTTAGCTCTATAGTATAATTTAAGGTCAGATATTGTGACAGCTCCAGTTACACTCTAATTTCTTAGAGTTGTTTTGGAGATTTGTGGTCTTTTATGATTCCATATAAATTCTTAGATTTTTTTTTTTATGTTTGTGAAATACAATGTGGGGATTTTGATGGATATTGCACTAAATCTGTAATTATTTTTGGTCATATTGTCATTTTCACATTGTTAATTCTGCCAATCCGAAAGCATGGAAGTTCTTTCCATCATCTAGGATCTTCTTTGATTTCCTTTTCAACGTCTCGATGTTCTCATTGGAAACGTCTTTCACTTCTTTGGTTAGGTATATTCCAATGTATAATTCATTCTCCTAAGCCATTATAAATGAGATATTTTTCTTCATTTCTTTCTCTAGGAGTATACTGTTGGTATATGTGAAGGCTACTTTATCATCTATATTTCAAACAGGGGCTAATGTTGAGAATCTACAAAGAACTGCAGAAGTTAAATACCAAAGAAACACAACTACCAATCAACAAGTGGGCTAATAAAATGCACAGCTTTCAAGACAGAAACACAAATGGCCAATAACTATTTTTAAAAGCCTTGAATATCCCTGGTCATCAGGTAAATGCAAGTCAAAACTACTCTGAAATACCACTTCACCGAGGCAGAACGGCTATCGGCAAGGAATCTGAGAGAGGACGGGTGAATCGCTGAGCCCCATCAGGGAAGCTTCACACAGAAACCCAGAACGGGACAATGTGCAGAGAGTGATTGGAGCACTCGGTCCTACATGGAATGTCCTTATCAAACCCTTATTCCCAAGGCTCAGAGATCTGTGCAGAGAGGAAGTGGAAAGAGTAAGAGTCAGAGGCGGTGGATTACTGCAAGTAAGGCAGTTACTACAGCAAAAACATCTTCCAGACTCCATAGGGCTGATGCACATGTGATCTCACAGACTTTGAAAACATGCACAAGACTGTCAGATGTTCAAGCAAGAAAGAAATCCCAGCACAAAGGAGAAGGGGGAGTGGATCCAAAGTCCCACTCCTAACCAAACAGCTGTTTGCAACTGATACCTGCTGGGAGAGGGAAAATCGGTTTTCTCCAGTGGAGTCTCACTATGTATGTCAACCACACTCCAGGGCAGGTCCCAAGATCAGGAGTACTTGATAAAAATGGACTCCATGTTTTTTGTATTTTCATTTGTTCTGCTATTTGTCTTTCTGCTTGTTGGTTGACTTTTGGGTTTTTTTTTTTTTTGTTTATTTTGTTTTGTTTTGTTTTTGAGAGAACATCAAGTTGAGTGGGTAGAAAGGGTGGGAAAGGATATGATCAAAAATTTACTATATAAAAAATATTTTTGAAGCTAATAAACAAGATATATTCTTAAATTACACTGGAAGATATGCATTAAGAAAGAAAGAGAGAGAGAGAGAGAGAGAGAGGGAGGGAGGGAGAGAGAGAGAGAGAGAGAGAGAGAGAAGAAAGAAAGAAGGAAGGAAAGGAAGGAAGGAAGGAAGGAAGGAAGGAAGGAAGAAAGAAAGAAAGTAAGTTAGGAGCACTGGCTGACCTTCTAGGGGTCCTGAGTTCAATTCCCAGCAACCACATGGTGGCTCACAGCCGTCTATAATGGGGTCAGATGCCCTCTTCTGGCGTGCAGGTGTTCGTGCAGATAGAGCCCTCATAAATAAAATGAATAAATTTTTTAAAAAATTCTAAAAGAATTAAAACAATATCTAAAAATAAAAATGAAGGAGATAGACACAATTATAAGAGACTTTTAAACATGTCAATTAAAAATCCAGAACTGATTAGCATCTTTCCAAAGTGAGCTTCCAGGGGAGGAAAAGCTAGCAGAATAAGAGCTAAAACCAGGAGACTTCATCCACTGGGAAAATATCAAAGGCTTCGTTCAGCCTAGACAGGAACTTTCTAGAACTCCATAAGGAACTTCTAACTACCTCCTACACAGCACAACTTCATGAAATTAACTCTAAAATGTATCTCTCTCATCTCAAACTTGTGCCAGCCTCTAAGAGCACATCCACATGGACTTCAGAAAAGCTAGGTGACGCTTGTCTTCAGCTACATTGACAACTGAGTACCTCAAGTAACGGAACTCAAAACGCTCGTAACAAAAACTCTCTCACTCTTTATGTTTCTTAAATAATTTAATATTTGGGTATTAATTTTTTTCATTGATGTATTCCTAAGTGACAAAAATATTGCTAATTTTGGTTTTAGTAAAGCCACCAATGAAGACACTATACCCTTTCATTAATCATGGTTTTGTTATGACTGTCTACTTACTCAGACACCTTAAATTACCTGAACCAAGTCTACATGCTTTATAAGTTACAGACGAAAAAGATTAATAAATAAACCAAACTCAGATCATAATGGCTAGCTGATCTGATATAATCCAGATGAACCTCTCATGGTTCTCTCTATCCACTATTCTCCTGAAGATGCTTTTCTGCTATTCATCCTCGTCTTTATCAGATTCTAGGAGTAAGTCTTCCAGGGCCACAGGACATAAAAGCACAACTGACTCCCGTATGCAGAAGATGAGATGCTTGGCTAACTGAGGGAACAGGGAACTAATGTCCTCGGTGGGAGGTGGGGAGGCACAGCTGTGTGGAGGACTCCAACTTCTGTGACAGCAGAACACTGGAATGGACAGGTCCAGAGCCAAATGATCCTGGCTTATCTGTAGTGCTCTCAATAGCCATTCACATCGCACCTTGAGATCTGACCCGAATCCTTGTTCAATATAGGGAACTATGAATTGATGTTTACAGGGAAAAAAGCCACACTTATGTTAAACATTCCACAAGGCCGACTAAGATGCCAATATTATGGAAAACTGGAATGATACAGGTCCAGAGCAAAATCATCTTGAGCTACCTTTAGCCCCAAACAGCCAGCTGTTTATTGTCCACCTCTGATTTGTCCTATCATCCTTGTGATTACCAAGGATAATCTTTTCGGGAATGTACAGACCCCTGAGCTTCCACCAACACAAAGGCTACGAACGTTATTAGTTATCATCGGATGCCTAGGGCAGAGACTCCACTGCTTTTGTGCATCCCCCATGTTTCTACCCTTGATGGTGGGTGTGTGCCCCCCCCCTCTCTCTCTGGGTGTGTGTGGGGGTGTATGCGTATGTGGTGGAGAGGGGGGCAGAATGCGTGCACCTACAGGCACACATGGAGACCATGACCGTTTTTCATCAAGCAATGTCTATGGCTCATATTGCCTTTTTTTGTTTGTTTGTTTGAACAGACTCTCTCTGGCCTGGTACTTGCTGAGCAGGCAAGGCTGGTTAGCCAGTAAACCCAGGCGATCTGCCTGTCTTTGCCACCCCTCTCCAGTCCTGGATTATAAGTAAAGCCACCTGTTTTTTTTGGTTTTTTGGGGGGAGGGCGATTATTAATGTGGGTTCTGGGTAATTAAATGCAGGTCTTCATGCTTGTACAGCCAACACAGAAACAGAGCCAGCTTCTATCATAGTGCTGATCTATGATTGTTTTTTGTTCTGTTGGTATAAAACTCCATGAAACTGTTATCACATTGGAACAAAAAAGGTCATCAACAATCTAGCTCCAGAATAATCTATTTACTTGGAGGTGAGGGTTGTATTTCTGTGTCACACTAGCAACTGATTCATTAAAGTTAGACAAACTGCTCTGTAATGAGTACAATTGCAAACTCCTATCACTCACTGTACTGTTACAAACCATCGCAAGTTCCTATCACTCCCCAGTGAAACGGCAGAGCTCATCCTTCTCATGGACTTTTGTCAGGATGTGGCCTTCCTGAGTCCTTCAAAACCAATCTCATTATTTCTTCTTTCTAATGTCGTGATCTATGGAAAATTTTTCTGTGAAGCAGCAACATTTTAGAGGACAACAAAGCGTACGTACACGTGTCCACGTGGCTAGAGCGTGTGATGGTCCACACAGGCTCATGTGTTACACTTGGTCCCCAGCCAGTGGAGCTATTTCCGAAGGTTGTAAAGGCTGTGGGAAGTGGAGCTTTGCTAGAGAAAGGGTCACTGAATGGGTCCTGGGGTTTTCATGCCTAGCCCTCTTCTTGTCCGTCCTCTACGTCCTAACTTCAGACTCTGTGGCCAGCTATCTGCACTCCCCAACCATGCCACCCCAATGAAAGACTGTACCCACCATAAGCTGTAAGCCCAAACAAACCCTAAGCTGCTTCACGTCAGTCACTTGAGCAGGCGGCAAGAAGAGGAATACACCAGTGCATGCTTGTTACGGGAAACAACAGCAGCGCTGCATGGTCAGGCACTCTGACCCCAGGTATTCTCAACACCGGAAAGCAGGGGTGAGGCTCACTCTGCTCCTCCTGCATTTGCTCTGGAGACTCTGGAACCTTCCTTCAGGTTCTTCCCATATCTCTGCTGCTGTGCTCTTATCTGCAGAATTACTGTGCTTCCCATCTACGACGATATGCACCCTCTTCTTGCCTTTCATCTGTCCTCTGTGCTCTCTGCCATTCTTACTTTTAGTGCCCTTCCCCCCCGAGCTTCAGAACAGCTTCAGATGAGCAGGCAGTGTAGCGTGGCTGTTACAAACACTCCCAGTTTACTGTGACTGACCCTTGGGAATTCATACACAACTTAACACTGCTTACTTCTTCTATTAACCACACACAAAGTATTTGTCCTCAGCTGACAGCACATTATATTCTAAATAGACATCTGTCAAGGACTTTTTAAAAATAAAACAGTTCTTACCTTCCACTTGCCCATGTATTCCATCTTTTCCTGTTTGATCTGGACCCCCAGAGAAGTGACCTGCACCTCTCAGTGAAACACTCTCAGAGATACTCTGTTGAAGCAGATATCAAAACGAGTTACATGGGGATTTCTTAATTGTTTTCTAAGATATTTCAATTTCCCGTTTCTTCTTTAGAAAAAGAAACATTTCAATAAAGAAGCTTATTCTGTGCTCTCTAGATAAAACCTGTCTTTGCTCTCTATCTAGTTACCAACTATGAGAGCGAGCATGGAAGGTCAGAGGAACGAATTCATTAAAAAAGTTAATTTATTTCCATGTTTCAGGAAGCACCTAAACTCAGAACACATAACATTACTTCTTGTTCTCCTTGAAATGTAAAAGGACAATTTAAAAACAGACATTTTAAGAAATTCTTATAAGCTCACTCGTTTTAATACAGCGTGAAACATTTAACATACGTCAAATGACAGAAATTTAAAGTCAAAATAAGAAACCTGGCATGTATGGTTAAGAAATTTGATAGTGTGTCACATTAATTACACACAGAGCATTTAAGCTTTAACAAAAAAAAAAAAAGACATAAAACTGCCAAAGTGTTGAAACTGTGCTAGGGAATTATTTCATATATAGTGTATTGTAGATATATTGTACAGTCAACTCCATGCTTCTGAATCATCTCAGGCTGTTTAGAGCGACTGTGATTCACTGTTCTCTAGGATGTTCTTGACTCTCACAGGCTGGCTGCTTCCTTCCTCTTCAGTTGCCGGTTTAGGTGCCATTCTCAGAAAGAACGAATAATGCCCCTCCACTCCTTCTGAAGTCCAAACTCCCTCCAGTTTTCTTTATGCAAGGCAAGTTAGACTTTCTGCGTTGCACTAACACCGAGCCCTCACTGTGACCGTGTCTGACTGCCTCACACATAATGGTGACTCGGCCACAGAAATTCACTCAGGAGCGAAGCACTTAGGATCTCGGTAGAAGGACCTGATGCACCGGATCACTATACTCTTCCAGGTCATCTCAATCAACGGTTTACTGAATTTACCATTTCCAGGATTCCCCTTCCACCTTTCGTCCTTTTCTGGACACCACTTCTCTACTGCCCTCAAGCATGAAACTGGTCCTCGATGCCCATTACACTGAGGAGCACTAGGATCTTACTGCCATTATTTGTAGACACATTTCGTACCTCACAAATGTCTTTATCATTTCACTTATGCATCACATGGCTTTATGGTACAACAAAGTCACTGATGTTCTAGTCGGTTAATTTCCCCAAAATTCTATAAAATATTAAATGCCAGAAGCAAGTGTGAACAAGTCTTTTGAGTGTATTCGTTCTAGTATGCAGTCACTACACTTTCAAGCCAGCCCCAACTCTTTCCATGGTGTCATTAAAACAGATCATCGTTACTGATACTTATGTTATTTCAAGCATGGATCCTACAAAGCTACCAATGCATTTCACTTCTGAAAATGTTTTAAATCTATTAGAGAAACTAAATTAAGACAAATTTAAACAAAATTGCTATAGCCCCACAGAGTTACTATCAGTCTTCTCTTTCTCCTGACATTTCCTGATTTACACTTTACAATCCAGACAGAATGACACTTGGAAGTCTCACACATTACCTTTTCAGGTTTCAGGAGCAAGAGCTCCAGTTCACACTTTCCCTCTGGACCCTAGAGGACTCGCATATACTCTCACCCAGCACAGAATCTTTCAGGTCACAGGTTGAAATGATTTTTTAAATTTCTACTTAAACTTAATCCAAAGTGGTTCCTTCTGACTTCTGTTATCATTAAATGAATCGAAGAGATTGGCAGAATTGTACTTTGAGTACCACTTGGTATATAATTACTACTTATATGTGAGGAAACAGTCCCTCAAAGGCTATGCAGGTGAGAAAGCAAGCATGCCCTTTATGCTGTCAGTACCTCAGAATCCCAAGGTGATTCTTCGTCGTCGTCTTCTCCTAATCCTAATGCAGACATCATTTCTGTAAAATGCATATGCTGATGAGAACGCTTATCACTGCATTTGAAACACATGCACGTTTATCTCCATTCAGGAAAGAAAATTACAATAAAGATAATAGCAAAAAGCAAAAAAAGAACTTCAGTGGGTTGAAGCAGTTTCAGAAAGAATTGGCAGCAGCAAGAAACAGACACTATTTTTGGATTGAGACACTTGAGTTTTTTAGAACAGTATTTAAGCATGGAAAATATAAGTATTCGCTAACTCACCACTTTTATTATTTTTGTGCCAACCATCAGCACAGGTTAAACTGTCATGATTTGGTTGCTCTTGTGAAGCACTTTCAATAATTTCAGTACCATTTTCTTCTCTTCCATCTGCTGGCTCAGTTGCTCCTTCCTATGGGGGAAAGACTTCCAACTTCAGGATTTCAGTGCAGTTTACGGAGGTTATTTACTATTTAGTGGAAAGGGGTGACGGTAGATCAGTCAGTAAGACAAAGGTCAGTGCCTTCAGTCTGAGATGTACCAAATAAAGCACCGAGGACCTAGACGGCAGACCTGGATGAATGCATTCAGAGTAGTATGTGGGGCTGGGAAGATGGCTCAGAGGTTGAGAGCACTTGCTGTTTTTCAGAGGACACAACTCTGATTCTCAGCGCTGACATGGTAGCACAGAACCACAAGCAACTCCATTTCCAGGGCATCTGATGCCTCTGGCCTATGTGCATATATACATGTGGCAAAATACTCACATAAATAAATCTTAAAAAAAATTAGTATCTATGATCCAGTATTTACAAGAAAAGAGAAGGGACCAAAAAAAAAAAAAATGTAATCAAAAGGATTCCTGAGTTTTAAAGATAAGAGAATTTCCATACCATTGGATCAGGGGACAAACAGGATGGAGGGAAGGTCTGGATTTTGGCTGATGTTTCAGGACCAACTTCAACTGCGTCTTCATTTTCACATATTGGAATTACTATCCTCAAACAGGACTTTATTTCCTAGGTTCTCAAAGCCACATTTTGTTTCTATCACAATTAAAAAATAAAAAAGAATACATGAAAATATTTGCGTTTATATCAATGAACAGTACAAGTATTCTTGGCCATCTTCACATGACTTACGGTTTTTCCTGGACTGCTGAGCAGCTGTCCACAGCTCTGTTAAGTTTATTTTGGGGACATTCTAGAAAAACAAAAATAATTTTGAAAATAGCGTAATATATAAAAATAATGAAATAATTATCACTTTACTGTTGCTATCTGATCTAACACAATGAGTATGTTTCTGAATCCTTCAGATAGGTTAAAATATTAATTCTGTTATTTACTAGCCTATATACCTCTATTTCATGAGGATTATGGAATAGGATTATCATCAAAATTTTACTCTTCTTATACCAGTGGTTCTCAACCATCCTAATGCTGCGATCCTTTAGTACAGTGCTCACGTTGCGGTGACCCCCAACCATAAAATTATTTTCATTGCTGCTGC